>JBCEWC010016857.1:0-12849 GCA_038996855.1 Solanum aculeatissimum
TTTATTGTTATCTAAATAAAAATTAATGTTGGGTTTACTATTATCTTATATTTATGACATATATTATTTGCTACAGGAGTACAATGTTCTATTTTAATTGATAAAATGATATTAAGAAAATAATTATTTTCTTCTATTTTTATTAGTTAATGTGATTTAAAAAAAACAAAATAACAAAACAATTCTTTAAAAATAATATTTTAATTAGTAATACAATATGTTTTAACAGAAAAAAAAAATATATATATATATACATTCATTTAAAAAAGGGTATTTCTGATTCATTTGGTAACAATAAGGGCATTTTGGACCAAAGTCTAAATCAAGAGTATTTTTGACCCTTTTATGCTAGTTTTAGGGCATTTTGACCCATTTCTGATAGTACAAGGGCATAAATGACCCAAAATATAAACTGAGGGCATTTTTGCTCCTTTTTGATAGTACAAAGGCATTTTTGATCCTTTTTCCTTGAAAAAAAGAAAGAAAAAATAAGCATAAGAAAAAAATAGAAAAAAAACAAAAGAGAAAAACAAAGAAATAAAGAAAAGAAACAAAATACTAACAAAAAATGAAAGGAATAAAATAGAAAAAAATAGTGTAAATCCTTGCCCATAAGGTAGGTCTACGAATGTGAAATAACGAAATCCTTACCCATAAGGCATGTCTGCGTAAAACAGTGGATCCTTATAGCTGGGGGACAATTTTGTCAAAAAATATATTCTTAAAGGAATGAAGGATATTTTTGCAAAGTCACCCTTATTAAAAGTATTTTATCAAAACCATTCCCTTTTAGGGGTATTTGTGAATATAACCCGATATGGTCAATGCTTTTTAGTTGAATTTAAAAAATATTAAATTGGGTCCGGGGACTCTTAATGAATGAAAAAAATTCATCACAATTTTTATTTGTTAGATTATTTTTTAAAAAATAAATATATAAAAAAGAGTTGGCATAATTTTGTTTTAGCATTTTCCAGTTTGGTGACATTTTAGTTAGAATTTCAAAGTTTAGTGACTTTTTGTGTTAGAAAATATAATTAAATAATTTTGTATTAGAAAAATATAGTTAAGTGACTTTTGTAAAAATAAATGATAGTTACATTTCCACATGTGAAATTTACCTAATCATAATCTAATCACAATTACATTTTATGCTACTTAATGTAACATCTTTGAGGCAGACACATGCCCTTAATAAATTAGTAGCAAATTAAGCAAGATATGCTTCAGTTATATAATTTTTTGAAGAAATAAATTCATGTATCACATGGCTCCGCGTACACGTGCAACATACATGACGAGAAAATAACTTTTATACATTAGCAGCAATTTCATAGACAACTGAAAGTCCACTATAAATTGTTTTAATTGCATTGAATAGAATTTAACATACATAATATTTAAAATTAATTACTTGCTGGTAATTTCTCAAATTAGATATAAATAACAAAATTATCCACGAGACTTGAGAGTACCGTTGTTGTATAAATAAACGGGGAGTGGCAAGTCATGCTCATCGATCACATAAGAGTATTTTCGATCATAATACCAATCACCAAATATTTTAATTGTAGTCTGCATCAACATTTCGTCTAATTAATATCATAAAATAAATATATATTTTTCTTTATGTTTTCACAAAAATTTTTAAGCTATCAAAATTAACCAATAATCACAAAACATCATTGAATTAATTTATTGAAATATCAAATGATACAAAAGATGGCGTGTATAATTTGTGTGCATGAATCATGTAAATATTTTCCTCCACTCATCCCTCCCTTGTAAATATGACATTTGAATACTTTATCATAGTCCAATGTGGTAAGACATGCAATATCTATGTTGTCTTCTATAATATCAATCCACAATTTTGCCATCTAGAGTAAATTTTAAGGTATCTATATTTTTGAAAAAATTAAGTTTGTGCCCCTTTAAAGTAAACTATTTATATTCATATATTCTTTTACATTTTATATCCCCATATTATTAAAATTTTCCCCCTTAATATTAAGATTCGTGTGTTGATGTCACAAATAGGGTATATATATACCAATAGGATATCACAGAAGATTAAGCTCATTCCTATATGATACCAATGTGGTATCAATATACCGATAGAGTATCACATAAAATATATTTTCTACTAATTTTAGAATTTAATAAATAAGTTTGTAACTTTAATAATTTTTTCTTAATTATTTTATTTATTAAAAAAAGAGCTCAAAATTATATGATACCGATAAGATATTAATATACCGATGGAGTATCACAAAAATATATTTTATACTAATTTACAGTTTAATAAATAATTTTGTAACTTAATAATTTTCTAGTCCTATACGATACGAATATGGTATAAATATACAGACGGAGTATCACAACTAATATATTTTCTACTAATTTAGTGTTTAATAATTATTTTATTTGTTTCTTAAAAAAACATAATCCTATATGATATCAATTGGGTATCAATATACTGCTAGAGTATCACATAAGATTGAGCTCATTCTATATGATACCAGTATAGTATATATATACTACTGGAGTATACTTCAAAGTATTTATGCTGACGTCAGCATGACGTCAGGGTGAAATAAAAAGGGATAAGTTGGGTTGTAGACACATAAATTTTATTGAGTTAAATTCATACACTATTTGGATTAAATTCATATTCATTTGGGTTGAATAATTAATTTGGGCTTTAAAAATAGATAAAGCCCATTTTATTAAGTTCAAGTCCAAGGTCCATCTCACCTTGAAGCCCAAATTCATGCCACGTGTCATGGTAACGAGCCATCCAAGACCAACAAGATGACGTCACTTGTCCAAATGACGTGATAATCTAAGCCAAATGCAAGAACCAATCACATTTCGTCAAGTGTCAAAATGACATCTTTAGGCCAATCACAAGCAACCTTGTCCATCCCCTACAACTATAAATAGGGGATAAACATGACATTCAAAGGGGATTGTACAAAAACACTTGAGCAAACATTGGAGCAAGTATTGTGGAAAGCTACAACATCTACTACACATTTCTTCCAAGGAGTGATCGACAAAGTTCTTCCCAGAGATCTTCTCGAAGAACAAAATTTCTCGGTGATTGAAATACATCTCTAAGGGATCTAAATCATCCAACAATTTGAGAAATACGTAACTAAAAGCCCTCCGATCTTCGAGAAGTTTAGGAGAAAGAATCAAGAGAGTAACAGAATTATACTCACAAAATTCATCAATAAAAAGAAATATTACATCTTTCTTTTATTTATTTTTGGTTGTAGTTAATTTTCGACGCCTTTGAAAATTTGTTGCAAACAGGCGTAAGAATGTAAATACTTTGGGTCATAGGTTCATTAAGGATAAATAGTTTGGATCAGGTCTATTAAGGGTAAATAATTTCAAATTAAATCTATTTTGCGCACTTTTCCCTATATATTTTTTTCAAAAATAATCTTTACTAGTGAAACATTAACATTTAAAAGATTAATGTTACATTTTTAATATCTAAATTTAGAAGTTGTGTGTTTGGTTGGGATTCATGGTAAGTGAGATTTTTAACCTCTTGATTGTTTAAGTACTTTTCTTAAAAGCTTAATTTGAAAGCTTATATAACTTCTTTCGAAATATTTTGGCTGCCACTAAACAATGAGGTGATCTAGTATTGGCAAATTATAAAATTTGATAAATATTTATTAAGCTCTCTAACTGTTATCTATATGGTGTGATTTTGTAACACCTGGTAAAATTATCAAAATACTCCTAGATGAGAGAACGCTTCATAATGTATCTTCCATAACTCTTTTAGCAAATCCGAGGTCGAAAATGTGATCAACACAAAATATTATGTGAAAAAATAGTCTTGGTTGATTTTGAGAGCAACTGGATCAAAAGATAATTTTTTGGGGCAAAAATGTAACTCCAGAAAAGTGCACGACAAGTCCGCATCGCGGACTTGCCACATTACGATATTTGACGTTTAGTTCTAAAAGCAAGGGCATTCTAGTCCTTTTCCCATCCATGCTAGACTAAAACCATGTCGTTTTGAAGTCATTTTCAACCATAAATTAATTCCTAAGCATGAATTTTTAATCATTTACGCAATTCATCTTAAGAACTACGGCTAAGGAGAAAAGATGAGGCTAGGGTTCAAGACGATTGAGGTCAATTTCTTGCAAATTCGATTGTTCTTCGATTCCCAGGTATGTAAACCTAAACTAAAAAATTGGAATGTTCTTCCATGTGCCCATATTAATGGTAATAGAGAGATTGTGAAAGTGTTGAACTCTATGCATGTTTTCTATGAATGTTTTCTTATAATTATGTATATTCTATTTATTTTCATATGTTGATGATAATCATAAACTTCTTTTACCAAATAAATACTTTTACATGAGTTATTTCACAAACCTTACATATTACTTAATAAAAGATTGCATGAATGGACCTAGGGATGAAGTCTAGAGCCTTGACAACATGATTGTGATTGTGATTGAGCAAGATGATATGTTGATAGAACTTGATGATCCTGTGAGTCTTCATAATTGAACTCTAAAGATTGATCTAAATTGAAAGTCCTCCTATGTAATTTTCTAATTCACTCTTGAAAGGTTGATGGGATTGATTGGTTGGATTGTTGAAAGATTAATTTGATAGAGTTGATGAACTAAAAGAGTCCATTAAAAGACTCACTGATTTATTGATTGAAATTGATTATTTTATGAGCGTTGAGTCTTGACAGGAGTATCGAGCACCGAATTGAGTAAAAGTGACACACACTCAAACCCAATAACTATGTAGCCAAACGTAAGAGTGGACTGAGTCTGTTAATGTTGGACATGTCCCTATTTTGAAAACTGAGTCCGTTAAAGTCGGACATATCCCTATTTTATTGTCCTAAAATAATAGGACTTGATTGATTGATTGATTGGATCCATTCATGAATTTGAGTTGTTCTTACCCCGACAAGGTATTGAACGGTTATGAAAATATCAATGGAATTGTTGTACTATCAGTGGCTCATAAGTGATGGTTGTCGGATAAGAGAAACTCCCAGACAGGTTCTATACTAATAGTACTCTGATTGAATTGGATTGGATTTGTATTGATGAATCATTGTCTACTCTTTATTCTTGCTTTTGATAGACATTTGACATCCTGATTATGTTTTTTATCTCTTGATTTGAGTTAACTGAGTTGATAGTATTCTACCTTGATGCATGTTTCATTTAGCCATTTTACATACTTGTATATTCCACGTACTGACGTTCATTTAGACTATATCATTTTATGATGCAGAGACAGGTATTAGAGACAATTAACAAGCACACTGTTGAGGGTTTATTCTCATTCAGCTGATTGGTGAGACCTCCTTGCTTTTGGAAGATTTCCATACTATTGTCATCTAACTACTAGAGTTTAGATTTTTTAAAATTTAATTTGAGGTAGTCATGAACCTGTCATTAGCACCATCTAGATAGTAAAGTTGGAGGCTTCATAGACTAGATAGTGATGAGTTGATGTTGAGATCTGTATCTCTTGAATGATTTCTTTTAAAAACTATTTTTATGTCAGAGAATTGGAGTTTGATTATTGGTCTATGGCCTTTATATATTGAGATTTGTCCATCTTTTTCATCTTTAGTCTTCCGCTGATATATTAAACTATGATTGAATAAATATGATGAGATCAAGTGTTCACTAGGGAGCCAACAATGGTTTTTGAGTGTCGGTGATGCCAAGGGTACCCTCCAGGAGCGTGACAAACTTGGTATCAAAGCATAGAATTCTAGTGTCCGAGGGCATCTATGAAGTCATATCTATTAGATCTTATTTATGGTTGTGAAGGCCCCACTTCTTTAAATGGGGGACTATTAACATTTAAGAAAAGTTTTCCTTGTTTCATATTCTGAATCGTGCGATAAAGCTATTATCTAAGAAACTTATGATGACTCGTGCATTGCGTTAAATCTTTTGACTGTGTCTAATCTATGAGGTGGTAGAGACAGTAATGTTCAGACACTTACTGATGAGTTCCTCTACGATAATGTAATTTGAATGGTACAGAGACTGCACCAGGCTTGAGAGAAGCCGACTAGTGTGCTAAGTTGATTGATTTCAAAGAATGCACTATTACTCATATGAATCATGCATTGGAGTTAGCTCAAGATATATCCCAAACTCTCTTATCCAAAACATGTTTTTGATGTTACCACTTATGAGTATGATTTGAGGTCTTATAAACCATTAATAGAATTGAGTCATCCTAGAGTTAGAAAGACGACGATGAAAGGAAAGGATGAGATAGTGAGAGTGATGGTTGATTGAGTCTTATAACTAGAGTTATTATCTATTAGGTAAGTAATGGGGTGATGAGTCAATTTCCATAATTTTTGATGAAAGAGTAGTAAGTACCCTATGATTTTCATGATGAGGTATAGAGAAAGAGTTATTGTTATAAAGTGTTAGAGGGTATTCAAACTAGAAAGAGGTTTATGTTGATATATTTATATTATAGTATTTGTAATTGTGAGGGTGAAGTATAAATATTGAATAGGGAAACAAAGTACTTTTGAGGTGATAGATCTAAATTAGGCTTATGATTCTTAAATAAGAGCCTATGAGATTCATATAGTTATTAGCTTAGTCAGATAAGGAGGTATAGTGAATGGGTGAGCAGTACTGAGTTGTGAGGAGGAGATGTGTTGATTGAGTACTCGCTATGAGATTTTAGTGGACCTATGCTTCTAAATATTTACCTCGTAGTTATAAGTTGGTATGATATAAAAGAAGTGTGTGATGCTCATGTTAGTACTAGACCCTAAGCTTGAATTTGAGGAGTAGCGTGAAAGAGGGGATAACATTGTGATAGTGATAGTCTTAGATGGAGATTTGCTCTAAAAGGCTTGCCATAGTGTATGTTTGAGATGATGAAGACGCTAATTTGTAAGGAAAGTGATGCTATGGCAGGGTACAAGTGTCCCTTAGGTAGGAATAGTAAATTGAGGATAACTCATTAAATAAGAAGAGGTTTAAGATGTGTATCCATGATAGTGTAAAGTTGTGTGAAGCTCTAAGTTATGACTGATATGAGAATCTAGATAGTATATTTGAGTTGTCAATGTGGAGTAGGCTTATGTAAGCATTTTTTTGTCCTGTCGAGTAATTAAGTTGATTGAGGCTTACAGATAAATGATGATGAGTTTTCCATTATAGTCTAAGTTTTATATAATTAAATTTATGGAAGCACAGAAGTTGAGTGTTAGCAGATAAAAAGAAGAGGTTAGATTGTAAGAGTTGTGGAAAGTGATTATGTACGCCAATAAAAATAGCAAATATAGAAAGATTTCCATAGAGACAGGAGGAAGCTAAGAGTGGTATCTTCGAAGAGAGTCTTAGTGGCTATTCTATATATGTGACTATAGTATAACAGAAGAGTTTAAGATATTCTGGTGGATAGTGATTCCCTATCCATGTAGATATAGGTACTTCTAGCTTAACAAAAAGGGAATTGATTTGTAAACTTAGAAAGCTGACCTTTGAGCTAAGGGGGAGATGATGAGGTGATGAACCAAAGTAGATCTTGAGTTTTTGATAGTGATGGTTTGATCAAGATGAGATATCAATTCTTTTCTATCTCATATATTCCATATACTTCAATTGAGGTGGCATTCCATTCTTGCCTGGTGAATGATTGTCATGCCCATGGCCTAGTCCCATGCACCACATGTTGATTCCTGTTCATGTTGAGTTTCGAGGATGAGAAGCGATAACTTCATTCAGCAACTTTGATCTTACCTCATGGATCTAAGAGTTTTCAACCCTATGTTGAATGAGATGTGACTTGAGTTTTATGCTATGTACAGTCATGTGAACTTAGCATGAGTCTTGAAAGATGAGGGAGATTATACTTCATTATGAATGTTCTCAGATAAAATTTCTTGATTGAATCATGCTAATGATATTTCGTTTCAAGCCCTTTCAGTGATCCTTCTTTCCAGTCTTGATAGAGATGTTAATGATATTAGAGGAGTAATGGTTGATGAGAGAGAATGAGTATTTTTTATTCTGATAATGATGTTGTCCTGGTTCCATTTAAGGTTATAGACGTGGAGGAGGAGTTAGAAAAATCTTGATGTGTGTGATAGATAGGTAAGAGAATATTAGTGTCTCTCATGATAAGAGTTCATGCGATTGAGAGTGTACATGTGTTATGGTAGATTTGAAGATTCTCAAGTGATGTTGACCTTGAAGAGGCCATAAAGTGGTTAGAGTGATAGGATTGAATGTGTAGTTATCATTATATGAGTGTATTAAAGTAATGAGAATGAGCAGTATTATTTAAGTAAAAGTCACTATGGAAATATGAAATATAGATTTTGATGGGTTAGATTGGTATAAGTATGATCATCTTAGGACTAGCACTTTAGGACTTAGAGTTAGGCTTGAACAGAATAAGAGGATGTGGTTAGGCATATATTTTAATAGGAGCTATAAGCTTAAATTGATGGAGTAAAATACCATGAAAAAGAGCGCAGTTAAGATGAAGAGCTAAACTTGAGAGTGTCCATAGAGTCTTGATATCACGATGGTCCCATTCTCGCTTAGAGTTGATGGCTTCCTTCTTGAGTTCGAATGACTGATTGTAGAGGTGTTTAGATGATTCGAATTGATTAAGTTCCAATGTTCTATTCGTGCCTGATAGTGAGAATGTCTAAGTAACCTCTCTACTCTTGATCTGAACTAATTTGTCTATCCTGAGTTTGATTTGTCACTGTCCAGATTGGTTGATAGGTATGATGATAATTGATTGATCTGATAGAGTCACGATTGTTCGATTTGTGATATGAGTTCGCTTTTATTTACCCATCATTTGAGGAAGAATGATCCCAAGGAGGAGATAATATAACACCCGGTAACTTGTAACTTCACCATCATTCATTTTATTCATAGGAACACGTGGTGTATCAAGCATAATGTCCCATAGCTCACTGTCTTTTACCATGATGTTGTCATACATTTGAGTTTTCCATCATCTATAAAACTGACAATTAAAATAAAAGTGTCATATTGTTGATTGTCCTTCTTCTAGATTGCAAGAGAATTTATTTATATAGTATCCTCTCTAAGTACCAACTTATAGAGAGTCCTTGCTCTAATACCAATTGATGGCTCATATGCTCTTACAACTAATATTCGACCTGGTGCCTCAACGTAGTAAGAAAAGAAAAGAAGAATAAATAAAGACACAAATATTTTATGTGAAAACGTCCTTACTCAAGGGGGAAAAAATCATAACCTATCCTACAAAATTTCAGCTAAGCTTCATTATGATCAAGGAGCAATAAATGATTACAAGCTCAGGTAATCTATGACTAAACTCTTAATCCCTTCCCTCGTGTTATCATAATTGAGGACTCAACTCCTAAGCACACCTTTGTTTCTCATTAAACTAATGATCATTTTGAGACTTCAATAACTAAACATAACTAGCTCTAGCTATGTCAACCTCAAAGAGAAGAAATAAGAAAAATGTCTGATTTTTTTATAGATTAGGACTTGACTTATAAGATGTCCAGCAAAGAAATATAACTAAAATTAGCACAAATCAAGGATGATACCCTTATGATCCATTGTTATTTCTTCATCGATATCTCTTAAGAGTGAAATTTTGCTTTCGTTAATTGTGTAAAGATGATGAATTGGTCAAAAAGCATCATTGTGTTAATTTGATAGAGACATTATATAGGATGGCAATAAGCAACTGGAGCAATTCTATTGGCTAAAGAGTCTGTCATACTGCCAAAATTTGAGTACTCAATAAATAATTATTTGCAGTGTAATTTTCAGTTGTCACTTTCAATCACACGATATTCCTCTACCATGAGATCAGAGAACATTGTATTAACCAACTTTTAGATACTCATGACTAGCAGTACCCATTTTGGGGATTGTATTTGAATGGCTTCAACACACTTTTAGACTACAAACTTGGTTATTCATACGATTGCTTTGTTTAAACTTTATTTATGACTATTGAAAATATGTTAAGATGATTACCAGGTTCTAGGTTACGTTCCCCCAACATAGGAATTAGTGGGTGTCATTACGATTTAGGCGATTGGATCGTGACATATCATATGAACTTTGCACTTTGTTTTTGTCTTAGATCCATGGCTAGATGTGGAATTGATGGGTTTCTACTCTTTTACATTATTATTTATAATAATGATTCCACTACAACAATGGGAAATATTCAATTTTTAAGATTGGCAATTTACTAGCTTATGAATGTTATATTAATGGTGTCAGTCATTCTTTTGGTTGTCCTGCCTGCTTGAGCTGCCTGCTTCTGCTCCTGATCAATCACAACCTTCCAAAGCAGATAATTCTTTATCGTCCTGCCTGCTTTAGTTGCTTAATTATATTTCTTTAACTGATTCTACTATAATTTTACAATATTACTCCTGATGAGACATTTTTCCAAATGTTTCAACTGTGATTTTACTATCTCATTTTTGCAACTGTTTCGACTATGATTTTACTATCTCATCTAGATCAATTATTTTAAGTCATGTAAAATGAGATATCATATTTTAAATTCAAATTTAGTTATATGAATAAGAATGTCTGTATAAATAAGTGGTGGTCATACCCAAATCTTTTGGTTGTCCTGCTTGCTTGAGCTACCTGCTTTCGTTCCTGACCAATCACAACCTTTCAAAGCAGGCAACTCTCATCGTCCTGCCTGCTTGAGCTGCTTAATTATATTTCTTTAACTGATTCTACTATAATTTTACAATATTACCCCTGATGAGATATTTTTCCAATTGTTTCAACTGTGATTTTATTATCTCATTTTTACAACTGTTTCAATTGTAATTTTACTATCTCGCCCCGATCAATTATTTTAAGTCGTGTAAAATGAGATATCTTCTCTATATAAATAAGTGTGAGCCCTACTTTTGATTGTCTTGCCTGCTTCCGCTCCTGACCAATCACAACCTTCCAAAGCACACAACTCTTCATTGTCCTGCCTGCTTCAGCTACTTAATTATATTTCTTTAACTGATTCTACTATAATTTTGCAATATTATCCCTGATGAGACATTTTTTCAACAATATGTACTCTTGGCAACCATAACATTGCTGGAATTCAAAGAATAAAACTAATAATATAAAAAGAAGGAAGAGTATGCAAGATTAATAACAAATTTTACCTAAAAAAGAATGACAAATATTGTGTTACCAGATTATTAATTGGAGTGGCATTGATTTTATTCCACCATAGTTCAAGCTGTGTATGACGATTAAAAGAGTCAATGAAAGCTCCTTTTTGTTTTGGATCATTTGCTTTGGGCAAAGCTCTTAGGAATTCCGACCTCAATTCTGAAGAAAATAAATTGCAAAAATATAATTATAAATTCAGCTGATTCACGGGAAGAGAAAGAGAGTTCATACATCATATTATACCAAAAGTGAAAAACTCCTAATCTCAAAGTTGGATTATCATTTTGTCCCTATACTAAATTAAAATATTATAAAATACTTAATCATTAAATATTAAATAATAACATTTTATCTTCTTATTTTTTCTATCTTTTTTAAATATTTCCTCTTTTGTTTCTTATTTAATTTACCAAATTTTATAGGCCATAAATAGTCTAATTAAGAAATATTAAAGCAAATTTTGTGAAACCGTTGAATGGACAATTGTAAAAGTTAGTTCTTGAAATGACTTAATATTAAATGTGAATCCATCTATATTTTATGCCAACAAATTCATTAGGTGCACTAAGACAATCTTAAATGTAGAAGAAATACCATATCATATACTATTTTTGAGAAACCCAAAAGCCTTATTAAATGTTTAACATCTTAATGGGTTCCACATTTATATCTATATTTAAAGCCCAAAAAAAACAGTAATAGCATTTCTCATCAAAATTTGCTCCTATTCTCTTCAACTACATTAATAAACTCAGAAGACAGATTCCTCATTACACAATAGTATAAGGACAGATCAGTTACAAACCTTTTTACTTCTTTTGACACTTTGTCTTTTTTGAGTCTGTAATGCTATATTGAAGAATCCCAAAAAACATGATTTTACATTAATGTTTTATATCAAATCAGTTATAAATCTTTTCACCTCCCCTAATTTCTCCTATATATATCTCAATTCCATATTCACCATGTGTCTAATTTTATGGGTAGTAGAGAAGTTAAACTTAGCTAAGATGGAGTAATGTTTTTGTTTTCTCTGTTTGATTTTGTTAAAAATTGGAAATAATTTGTCTCACAAAATCTTTCTTTGTTGATCTGATATCTAATTATATATATGGTGGAAGTTGAACTTATTCCCAAGAGAGAAAATTTTAAATATCTTGGGTCCATCATTCAAAGTAGTGGCGATATTGATAACGATGTCACACACCGCATTGGAGCAGCATGGACGAAATAGAGTTTTGCCTTTGATCTGTAGTATTGTGTGATAAGAAGATATCACCTAAACTCAAAGGTAAGTTTTACAGGATGGTGGTTAGATCGTCTTTGTTGTATGAAGTGGAGTGTTGGCCAATTAAAAACTCACATGTTCAGAAGATGCAGGTCATGGAGATGAGGATGTTGAGATGAATGTGTGGGCATACCAGGAGTGATAAGATTAGGAATGAGATCATTTGGGAGAAGCTAGAGGTGGCCCCTGTGGCTGATAAGATGAGCGAAGCGAGACTGCGATGATTTGGACATGTGCAGAGAAGAAGTACTGATTCTGTAACAACCCGAAAATTTTTGAAAACTCCTTATGGTTGATATTGTATGATATTATACTAGTCATGGTTGAAATTTG
>JBCEWC010016858.1:0-12849 GCA_038996855.1 Solanum aculeatissimum
CCCACATCAAAAGCTTCATAAATCCATGATCATGCATGCAAATGCCATGAGTGACAATGAGAATAGCATGGGTACTATAATTCATACTTTAAATTCAAATCAAGAGTATTCCATAAGGGATTCAAGTTAAATAAACATTTAAGTCATCATTTAAACACTACTCATGCATAGTTTCAAGAGTAAGGGGACATGCATAATTTGACCTTCATCAATTCAATGAAATTTTATAGAATTCAAACTTCAATGAACTTTAAATCACCTAATTTCTACAACCCACAACTCAATTCAATTGAATATATCAAAATTTAAAAAACCCATAATTAAAGAAAGCTTAAATTTATAATTTAAAGAGAAAGATTCTTGGGTCTACATGGATGAAAGGGAATCCATGAACCAATCCCACATACCTTGAGATTATCCAAGAGAATTGGGTGATTTTGCAAGAAGGATAATTTTCCCCAAATTTCTTAAGGCTTTCATCAATGGAGGACAAGAGGATTGAGAGAATTTTGGTGAGGTTTGAAGAGCGTTAGGATTAAGTAAAGGGGATTAGGGTTTGATTTGGGCATTTTAGGAGACCTTAGAAAGGCTAAAAGGGGTATGAGAATAACTAAATTATGAATTAATCATTAATGAAATGGATAGGATCACAAAATAGGGCCTCACGGAAGGCCACCCAGGGTCCGTGTATAGGTTTACGGACCATGAACCTGTTCGTGAGACCACACTTGGTCTCGACTTTGGCTTGAAATCTCGGGGGACTTTCTAGATCAACTCACGGGGGTCTCACGGATTGTGTAGCTGCACACAGACCGTGTATTGGTCTGTGGAGCATCACTTGTTCTGGAGTCCGGCCCCGAGCCTTGACAAGCTCACTGGAACACTTCATGGAAGCCCTTCACGGACCGTGAAGGCTCACACGGATCGTGAAAGCTCACACGGACCGTGAAGTGGCCCATGGAGTTCCACTTGGTCTGGGGCTTGGTTCAAACTCCAAGGAAGATCACTGGAACAACCCAAGGGACACACCACAGACCGTGAACCACCAAACAGTCCATGGTCCTCACTTTGACTCCATTCCGAATCCTTTTTCTAGCATACTTCCGAATATGGGCAATCTCACTACAAAGGCCATAACTTCCACATCCGAACTCCAAATTGAGTGAAACAAGTTGTGTTGCGAAGATAACTTAAAGAGATTTGATTTGATATATAATAGCCCATACAGTTCATCTCATACCAAGAGATACAGATTTTCAAAGTCTATACTGCCTAATCGGCCTTACAACCTTCCATCAAAATAATTCCTTTGAATCCAGCCACTTAAATACCACCCACGACTATCAAAATTTAACCATGAAGAGTTCAACACTAACCTTGACCAACCATTACGAAGTTCAAAGATTTTTGGATCGTTACACTTATCAGAAAAGTGTAACTCAACAAACTCTGGACAAAAGTTGAGTTTCAAGCTCCACAAAAAGAACACCTCCCTTCAACTAATAAGAACTATCTTTTTGACAAACTTTATGCACTCTATATTTTTCTCTTGTGTTGTGTATGTACCCAAAATAAATGAAGACCTCCACTATTTATAGTTATAAAAGTCTTCCATGCAATGAATAAAAATTATTAAGATAGATAAATGACCAACAAGTTACATAGGTTACAAGAACTAATGATACTAATGAGCATATTTAACCAGCATAACTACCAACAATTGATACTAAGGCAAGAAGTACCGTTAGCATCAACTGATAGGTTGCATGGATGAAGGCCACAAATGGCCACTAAATACTAATGGAGTTAAGATGGAATTAGATGCCACTAACTACCCACTTGCTAATGAGCAATTTCTCATGAAATGACATGGCAAAAGTTTTCTGACGGATACAAAGTTAATGTGGCAAAATAAATTATACAAAGGTTCAAATATTAATATTAAAATACCACAAAAAAATAACATAATGAATTGTGATTGGTTGCATTTATATTGCATGGCTGCAATCATGAATATGTTGTTGTTGTTCATGGACTGGTCTACACTTTGTCGTCTATGGTGGCATGCTGAATACTCTAAGGGTCTGTTTGGAAAGCCAACCTGGTAATTATGTTTGGTGTAATTGGGTGTAATTATATTTTTTGGTCTGTTTTGTTGGACAACTAATTATATGGTCAATAGGTAATTGGGTGCAATTGACAAGGTATAATTATACTTCTCTCATCTTGAACCTTATGTTTGTTGGCGGTTTGACCATTGTAACCCATAATATTCTCCAATTCACAAGGAGAGATTGTGAATTGCTGGTAATTACATGGTGTAATTACAAACTGTTTACTTTTTAATTTCTTTCCTTTATTTCAATTTTTATTGTTTTGTTTTAATTTAATTTTTTATTTCTAATTATTCTATTTTTTTTAGTTTTATCATTTTAATATTTAAAAAATATATATTTTATTTATAATATTTATTTTTCATTTCCTTCTCATTTTCAATTGTTACTTCATATGATTCAATGCAATTTTTCATGTTATCTTTTTTATTTATTTATTCTATGTTTATTTTCTCATCAGTATAATTTTATTAGTATTCTAATGCTTAAATTAAAGTTGAATTCATTGCTGAATAAAGTTATAAATTTATGTTTTTCTTTAAATCATATTTATGTACGTTATCTCACAATTTGACATAAGATTATTATGTTAAAACTTTTATTTTGAATTTAGAACTTATGTTATATTTCTAATTTAATTTGTATAGGTATATATGTCTTGATATTTTACATTACATACCATTTATTTTTAGTTAAATTTGATAGATTATCTTTTTGTCAAATATTTTAATAATTTTTCTATGACATTATATTCATTTATACTTCTATACTACCTTAAAAGTGGGAAGTCCTTTAATTAAAAGTTAAATTACTACATCACACTCCTAACTAAATGCCCTAGTAGCTAGAACTAACTCCCAGCCCATTCGCATAATCAAGAAACGATGCGCAACCCTCACCTCTATTCACAAGCACTCCTACGAAACGCTACTTTACCCCTACAAAAATAACCCTCCCCCAATTTTACTACATCTCATCGTCACACATCCATACCTCTCTCACCAAATCAATGCAACTACCATTTGATACATTGACACAGTCTACCTTGCCGCTTAACCATCCATCTTTACCTTCCACCACCTTAACCCATAAACTAACAAATTTTAAGAGTACAAACAAACTTTCAGCTTTTTTTACTTCCCATTTCGAAGATGCTCTGTTCATCTGTTTCAAAGACGCCAAAGATCATAACCATGCTTCCCGTTGATTTTTGTTGGAAATCGATTGAATCATTTTTCAAATATTACTTTCTTCCATATGTTCTAAATTGCCTGCAACAACAATCTGAATTACTCCTCTACTAATCCATGACACCAATACCGAGCCACATTGATCCGTAAGTTTAAATAGTTATCTATCCTATAGTATATTGCACATACACTTTCTTCGTTACACTATCACACTTTCATTATGATCTCTCAATTATTTCTGATAGATTCCATGGAAGGATAAAATGTCGATATACCATGCCATCAAAACACGTCAAAAGAGTATAGGTACATATTTATGCAAATTTCTGCAATTTTCACATTTTATACTTTTTTCATCCTAAATTCTGCTTTTCCCTTTTTCCAACCGTCATTAAATTACCTCCGATTCCAAACTTGAGGGCTAAATTTTATAGTGGACCTGCTCTAGATCCATCAGACTCAAAATAAAAGTGATTGTATTAGCTCATATACAAATATTATGACCTCCCATGTATTACATTGACATTTAGACCTTATACATGACACCCATTATATAACTTCCACATTCCTAACATGAAAACTTGTGTCTAATATTTATCAATCTCCTTTAAACAATGATATACAGATGCTTCTGACCAATGAAAATTAACTACAATGAGTTCAGGAGCTTAATATATTGAACAGAGAATTTTCCGTTATGACCTAATTTCTCAAACTGTAATGGTGCCTATCATAACCCGCTGATCCGTAATCCAAAACTATAAGAAATAGGTATTTGAGGAAAACTAACAGAAGCTAAGCAAAAAGCAATACGGAAGGATAGAACAAAAAAACTAACTAAAACTGTATATATACAAATATATAAGGAGCCCTCTCAGAATTTAGAAGTCACTAATGCAGAGCTGTTATACACAAAAATAAAGAGTACAAGTCTCAACAGTGGACCAAAATATACAAGAATTTGACTAGTCTCAAAATATACACAAAAGACGGGTCAATAAGCTAAAGGAGACAGAATGATCCAAAATGCCAAGTGCACACCCTGGTCTCTGGTGCGAGCTGCTGCAAGCTCAATTTATTAGTGCTGGTGGCTAGTGCTCGGACCTGCATAACAAAAGGAGATGTAGAGTGAATGTAGTATGAGTATCAAATAAAAGGTACGAGTAGGCATTATAGGCCGATTAAGCAAAGTAGGTAAAATCAATAAGAAGAAGAGGAATCAAACCTAAATAGGAGTTCGATAACAATATCTAAAATGAGAAAAGACCAATAATAGAGGCAACAAATCTAGCTAAAAAATCTACACCAACTACACCTGGCCGAGACACACATGCACAATTTAAAATAAAAATCCGAGCGAACTTCCATATGCTCACTGAGTGCACAATATCTATACTAAGATAGTTAGAAACTAGGATTCTCCCAAAGTAAAAATACTGTAGGGGTCACAAATATACGGGATTGGGGCCTTGAACCCTGATGCTCTAAGTAATCCAAGATTTAAATGAGCAAGATCTCAAAACTGACACTAAGATAATCATAATTCTATAAAAGTGTGGCCTCAAATTCCGATACCAAGGTAATAATAGTTTTGTAACAATGAGGCATTAAACTCTGATATTCTAGGCAAATATAACTCTGTAAAAGTGAGGCCTCAAACCCCCTTACTCTACAAGAATAGTTGAATGTGATACCGAATCAAATACTTTCTCTATAGAGGCCTAATAATCACCAAGACTTTCGTTCCACACTAAACCAAGTCCACAAATACACCTATAAGATCTGGGGCCTTTCCACCATATAGAACACTTCATTAACTCTACTCGAGCTTCAATAGAACCAAGACAAGCTGATCACAAGGTATGGAGTCATCAATGTACCATAAAACTCGGGAAAAAATAGAGAACTTATTGATAATGGTGTTCGCAAGTGCTCATTACTACCTAGCTAAGGCACAACTACAAACTCTAGTCTTTTATACCATTCTACAAGGATCTAAATCCTTTGGAGCGATGTCGAGGCATCTAAAGCAAGTTTTTTAATCCTAAACTAAGGTCAACAAGCTTCACAAAACTAGTAATAGGAAACCAATGATAATAACAACAGGGATACCCAGTATCAACCATGATCACATGCTCACAATTTCCCTAAGTACCCGAAAGAATCTAAACATGCTTCAATTACTATGGCTCATAACAACAACCCAACCTCAACTATTCCAACAATATCACATACTTTCCAGGAATCCAAAATCTATGGGAAAAAAGTACTACTTGTAATAGAATAAGCTAATAAGACATACTATGAGTCCACATGTATCAGGTTATATCAACTAGGCGTATAACATGAATTCTAACACCTTAAATAAGTAAACTAGCTACCCGCCCCAAATTTTAATTAATTCAACATGAATTTACACTAGTCGGCTCAATTAGAAGAAAGGAAAGTCGTAGTCTACTTGTCGGCCGATCATGCGCGCTCTAAATCACCTTGCCAAAGCCTTTCCCTTCCACACGACCTTTGAATGCTGCCATGTTGTCAATGATATGCTATCAAAAATATATCATTTTTGATGCTTAACACTTAGAATTTTATGTGTTATCATAGCAATGTTAGTAGATTTGATGTATTTTTTATGTTTGTTTTGCAAGATTACTGAGTTGGCATGATTTTTTGGACAAGTGTGCTGAAAGTGCAAATTTTGATGATCCACGAAACCCTTTATGGGTCGTGAAAGATTTCACAGGCCGTAGAAGAGGTTGCGTAATAAATGCCAGTGAAGCAGAATTTTTTGAATAAGAATCTATGAACAGGCAGATGAGCTGTAAAGTATTCCATAAGTCGTAAAGTTGAGGTCATACCTTGAGGATCAGAAAGTGGAAAAGTGTTGAAAAGTCAATACACAAAACCCTCCACGGGTTGTAGATCTTTGTACAACCCATAGATGGGTCTCGTAGAAGACCATTCTAGTTTTGTAGAAGACCACAAAATCTAATTATGGGATGTGGAACAATATATGGATCGTAGAATTGCCCGTAGAGCCTGCCTACCCAATTTTCCTATTTTGATTTGACTTTGTATTTTAGACATTATAAATAGTTTTTAGGTTATTTTTCAAAGAGAAGTTTGAGAGGTTAGAGAGTTGGATAGTTTTTAGAGAGAGAACATCATAAAATCACATGAAAATAATATTTGGTGTTCTTGATTCATACTTGTGATTTCAATTGAAGAATTTGGATTTCTTGTTCTTAATTTCATTCATGTAAGTGCTTAATTATGCTATTCAATATCATGATTCTTGCATATACACTGATCATGAGTAGCTAAATCCACAACTAGGGTTGTGGGAATCATGAAGAACTAATAAAGTAAAATTAGATTACTTGTAATTCTTGGAAGGTATGCATGCATGTATTCATTATTTCTCTTTGTTTTAATTGCTTTTTAACGGTGTCCAATGTTAGACCTCGTCTAGTTTTACTGACTAGATCAAGGTAGTGATGAATAGAAAAAGAGAATAATTAATAGGATTTGATTGATGTTTTCTCATCTAATCAACCAAACTATATAAAGGGGAGGTTGTACTGGGATAATAGGTAAGGGTTAGTCATGTCACATTACGTAGATGGATCAAATCTCGTAGTGAAATTTACCTTTCACCTGGATCAAAGGGCTTGGTAAACTTAACTTACCATTCTTCATGCTACACACTAGAAAAAATTACGATTATCTGGTAATACTGAGTTAGGGAATCATGGGGAACACAATACCCTAGTTACTTCTTCTACTGATTTCACAACACTCGCACTAGTTTGGGTTTACTTTATTGAAAACAAACCCCTCCTTTCGGGAGTTAAGTAGGTTAATCGCCCTACTTTGCTTTGAATTATTCTAGAGTCTACCATATTCCCTGTGCGTTCGACCATAACCTTGGTTAGGTTATTTACTTGACAACGACCACTTTAACCTTCAAAAAAGAGGTGTAGCTTGGGCGACATCAAGTATTTTGGCGCCATTACTGGAGAATATGGCTAGACTTGTTTGATTCAAGTAGTTTGGGAATTAATCCTTATTTCTCTAATTTTATGTTTTTGTTGTTTTTTGTTTTGTTTCAGTGTACTATTGTAGTGTATGCACAACACTCAAAGTTGAGAAAATCGCTTGACTCTGTTTGACCCTAAGATCCAAAAGACACTAAGAAGAATAGTCCAGGATAATGTGAATAACGCTGAAAATGATGTGATGAATGCAAAACTGAACCCGAACAATGATAATAACAACTCATCGCAACAGGTTCTCCAAGCTGCAACTAATCAATGGAATTAATATCGGCTTGACCTTATGGAGATGGATTTCACGGAAGCTATTGTATTACCCCCTCTGCTGGATGACACAAAGTTTGTCGTGTCGAGTAGGTAGCTCCAAATGTTGTAGAATCACAGGTTATTCGTGGGCTTATCTTCATAGGATCCACATAACCATCTATAAAACATTGTGTTTTTATGTAAAAGCATGATGGGAAACAAAAATCTGTCTATGAATGTTGTTAGGCTCCGCGTTTTCCCACTTTCTCTGACAAGTAATGTAACACTATGGTTATTTGAGCTCCCACATAGTTCAATCACCACTTGGGTAGAATTGCAGATGGACTTTTTGGAGAGGTTCTTTCCAATCTCAAAGACGTTGAAAATGAAAGCTCAGATCAATAACTTTGAGCTGGTGTCTGGTGATTCACTCAGTACCACATGAGCGAGGTTCACAAAATGCTTGAGGAGTATCCCAGACCACAAAATTATTGATGAAGTCCTGGTAGAGATCTTCTATACAACCTTAGATGAAAATAGCTAAGCCATTGCTAACAAGATAATGGGAGGCTCATTTATAGATCGACCATTCTAAGAGGTTGTAGAAAGGATAAAAACAATGGTTAAGACAAATCGTGCATGGAGGACAAAAGATAATTCAACTATAAAAAAATAGTTCTTAGTCAGTACTAGTTCGGCGTAAGCAGGGGCAATTGAGGAGGTAATGCAAGAGCTTGCTTGAATTAATACCAATGTGGAATTGTTGATGAAGCAAAACCAAGAACGTGTGAATGCAGTATCTCATCAACCTCTACGACCACCTATGTATGAGGAGTCTTATTATGAGGACACTTGTTTTGTAGCAAATCAGATGGTGGGTTTTTGGACCAAAGCCTAAGGGTCTAATCAGGACTATTAGCGTCAAGGTCAAGGAAACCAAGGGTGGAACTACAAAAGGGATAAGGCCTTTAGAGACAATAATAGAAAAGTCTACTATGCTAGGAATAGGGGCCAGGACAGAGATGGTGATTGGGGATGCAGAGATGGCTAAAATAATGGTCCATATATTCCACCATATAATCGAGATTCCAAGATTGGTAGCTCTAGAGTTGAGGAGATGTTTGATCGCCTGTTAAAGAAGGCTGACACACATGATGAGATATTAAAAGGGATGAAGTCTGACATCTCCAGTATTAATCAGAAAATTGAGTCTCATTCTTTTTCCATCAAGCAGCTTGAGCAATAGTTTGGTCAAATGCCAACTCAAATCAAAGAGCGCCAGAAAGGTACATTGCCCAACAACACAATACAAAATCCTAAGAATGAGGGGTAGTGTATGGTAGTGACTACACAGGGTGGAAAATAGACCATTGACCCTCCAATGCCGGTTGATGATGAAGATGTTCATGAGGAGATGGTAGAGAGTGAGAATATTGAGATTGGAGATATTCATGCTAAGGATGGAGTAAGTGATGCAGTGCCAACACTACAAATGTTAAAACCCATTCCTAGACCTCCTCCTCCTTTCCCTCAGAGACTCAAGAAGAAGGTGGATGAAGGTAAATTCAAGAACTTTCTCTCCATGATAAAATAACTCTTCATTAATATCCCTCTAATTGAAGCATTGGAAAAGATGCACAAATACGCAAAGTTCATGAAGGACCTAGTCAGAAAGAAGCGTACTATGAGCCAAGAGCTCTCTCAAGAGCTTTAACATTGCAGCGCAATATCCACAAGGTCCTTGGAATAGAAGAGAGAGGATCCTAGAGCATTCACCATTTTTTGCACCATCAGAGATGGTTAGTTCGCAAGGGCATTATATTATCTAGGTGCTAGCATAAATTTGATGCTCCTTGAAGTTTTCAAGAAGCGAGGACTGGGAGCCCCTACTTCTATGATCATGTGATTGTTGATGGTTGATAGGACAGTAAAGAAGCCTATGGGAATACTATATGACGTTCTTTTCAAAGTTGAGAAATTCATATTCCCCGCAGACTTTGTGATCCTAGATTGTGAGGTTGACTTTGAAGTCCAAATCATCTGGGGAAGGCCTTTCCTATCTACTGGGAAAACTTTAATGGATATGGAATTAGGCCAACTCAAGTTCTTCAATATCTTTCAGTCGATGAAGAGGCCAGATGAACTAAAGATGGAGATTTAGACCATTGATGAAGTCTGAGTAACCAAGGGGTCCAAGTCGTGGTGCAACAATAAATTAGGAGATACTTGGGAGGAAACCCAAGAAAATTGGCACTTAGGCGTCCGTATATATTTTCTTTTGACCCTTGTATTTTATGATTATATATTTTTGCATTGGGGACAATGCACATCTCTTTATATGGGGTGTGGATAGTTATAGGTCTCAGTGAAGTCTGAGTAGCTATAACTTATAACTACCCCAATTTTTGAGTCCAAGGGATTTTCTTGCCCGTATTCTTTCTCTGAGGACATTTAATTTCTATTGAACTGACATGTATAGGATGTATAGGTAGTATTAGTAGCATATTGCACTTAAGTCTGTGGCATATGTTTGTTTTTACTAAAAAAATGATACCTACCAGAAAGTTTTTGTTTTTAGGTAGTCTTGATAACATCCATGTGATCTTGATTAATTGACAATGCTTGTTCTGATAAGTGAGGTGTAATTGTGATAAAAAGCATGATCTAAGAGTCTCAGTTGATAGTGTAATCAGTTCCATGTGTGTGAGCTTATTTGCATGATTCTCATACTGTGTTTTAATTCAGAACTTGCCCTGTTACTCTGACTTAGACCTTTTAGGTTAGTTGGTTAGGAAAGGATCATAGGTTGTTATTCATATTAGTCCACTAAGACTAAATGACCAACTGAATTCTTGATGTATCCCTTGATCCGAATAATTGAGCCATGCCTGTACCTTTTTATTTGTAGACACCTAAGTAACCAAGCCTTGTTGATTGTGAAATCCTTAGATTGGACTTGGTCCTTCCTTGAACAGTGTGCACCTTGACTAAGGCAAAACACCTAAGTTGAGAGTGACTACCAAAAGTGGCGTTGGTTTGTAGGTTGGATATTGTGCACCTCAACTCAGGATAAAAGCCTAAGTTAAGGGTGTCTAGTGTAAGGGAGATCAAAATAAATGGGATGGAAGTTAGTGATATATAAAAAAGGAAAAAATGTGATATGGGTGCCTGGAAAGATGAAAAGATGCCTTAACAATGAGCTAAAAGAAAAAGAATATGAAAAAATAAAAAGATAATGAGCTAAGATAAGGCACCCAAAAAAGCTTAAAATAGTAGAAGGGGAGAATGAGTTGAAAATACCAATTTTGGTAGGGAAAAAGTGTAGAGAATGCAGTATCAAGGAGGTCTTTTAGTCACTATGTTCCCAAAACATCATGCCAAAGCCCCTTGAGCCTATGTTAAAAGCTAAGAAAGTCCTATAGTGATCCTAATCCAAGTGGTCGAAGGTCATAGTTGTGAGTGTAGGGAAAACATATATTATTGAGCACAGTGTTTGAATAACTATTGTGAGATTGAGTGATGTTTGCATAGTCCCAAGCATTAACTCTAAAAATACTGTTATGATTGGGATATAGGACTTGTTTCTGTGAGGGCACTTGCATTGCATTATTAATAGTAGACTAACTCAATGATTGTTGCTTATCATTGATTATACTGCTTGTCATAGTTGCATTGTCACATGTATTGATCTGCATTGTCACATGTATTGATGACTATCTGATATGCACTGATGAGTTGGTGTGGGTATCTGTATGTGAGCTTGAGATAATGTATGCTATTGGATTGAGGTCTATTTGTCACTATACTGCTTATGTAGATTGAGTCCGTCGCTTGAGGACAAGCAATAATTTTAAGTTAAAGATGTTGATTTGCTATTTAAATACAGTACGTTTGATGCTTAAAACTTAGAATTTTGTGTGTTCTCATAGCGATGTTTGTAGATTTGATGTGTTTTTATGTTTGTTTTACAGGATTACAGGGATAACATAATTTTTTGGCTAAGTGTGCTAAAATTGTAGAATTTGATGATCCACAAAACCCTTTACGGGTCATGGAAGATTTCACGGGTCGTAGAAGAGATTTGGTAACAAATTCCAATGAAGGAGAAATTTTTTGAATAAGAATCTACGAATATGCAAATGAGCCATAAAGTATTCTATGAGTCATAGAGTTGAGGTCGTACCTTGAGGATAAGAAAGTAGAAAAGTGCTAAACATTCATCAGACAAAATCCTCCTCGGGCCGTAGATCTTTGTACGACCCTTAAATGGGTCTCCTAGAAAACCATTCCAGTTTTGCAGAGGGAGACCACGAAACCCTGATTACGGGCCGTGGAAAAGTAAACAACCTATAGAAGTACCTATAGAGCCTGCTTACCCAATTTCCTACTTTGATTTGACTTTGTATTTTAGACATTATTAATAAGTTTTTTTAGGTTATTTTTCAAAGAGAAGTTGGAGAGGTTAGATAGTTGGACAATTTTTAGAGAGAGAACATCATAAAATCACGTTGAAACAAATATTTGGTGTTCTTGATTCATTCTTGTGATTTCTATTAAAGAATTCATATTTTTTGTTCTTGATTTCATTCATGTAAGTGTTTAATTATGCTATTCAATATCATGATTCTTGCATCTACACTGATCATGAGTAACTAAATCTACAACTATGGTTGTGGGAACCATGAAGAACTAACACAGTAAAACTGGATAATTCATAATTCTTGGAAGGTGTGCATGTATGTATTGATTATTTCTCTTTGTTTTAATTACTTTTTGAGAGTGGACAATGTTAGAACTGGCCTAGTATTACTGACTGGATCAAGGTATTAATGAGTAGAAAAAGAGAATAATTAATAGGATTCGATTGATTATTTTCTCGTCTAATCAACCAAACAAGATCAAGGAGAGGTTGTACTAGGAAAATAGGTAAGGGTTAGTAATGTCACACTGCGGAGATGGATAAAATCTCCTAGTGAAATTTACCTCTCACCTGAATCAAAGAGTTTGGTAAACTTAACTTACCATTCTGCATGCTACACATTAGAAAAGATTATGATCATTTGGTAATACTGAGTTAGGGAATCTGTCACGACCCGGATAGGGGGCCTAGATGTGACATGGCGAATGAGGACTCGAAGACCCTCGATCAAGCCATCATTACATCATTACACTCATCATCGGTTCGGAAACACGGAAGCTAAAACATGTAGCACATAAGCTCTAAGGATTTAGGGACTTGGG
>JBCEWC010016859.1:0-12848 GCA_038996855.1 Solanum aculeatissimum
GTATCATAGAATATATTTTCTACTAATTTAAAATTTAATAAATATTTATTAAATTTTAATATCATAGAATATATTTTCTTCTAATTTAAAATTTAATAAATATTTTTTTAATTATTTTTTTTAAAAAAAAACCTAATTTTATATGATATTCTAGTTGGCAGCTTAGGTGGCGGAATTAGTGTCACATGGTTTGCCATATGTGTGTTGTTAACCCTTGAGGGGTATTTGTGGTCTCTTAAGATAACGGCTGCGTATTTTTGGTCCAAAAATCTAACGGAGAATATAAGTGATCTATTTTGCATAGTTCAAGGGCAATTTTGACCCTTTTCCGTTTTTTCTATTTAAGAAAGAATACTATTTTCGTTTTGGCCTTTTTTTAAATTTCTAATCCTTCACATGATAAGTCACAAAATGAAAAGGTATTTTACTCCATCTTATATATATTTAGCTTAAGTTTAGAAGATTCAAGAATTTTCTCTATTTTTAATACTTCATTTCAAAATAAAATTAGGCAAACAATTTAAAATAGACGATTTTCTTTTTCACTATACTTTTATATGAAACTATTTCATTTTAATATTGTTTAATTTTTAAGATACATTTATTAAACAGGAGTAACTTAATAAATTATATTTTATATCTATAATTTTTGTAATGAACATGAAATGAGCTAAAGCACACTTATTACGAGATGGAGGAAGTATTATTTATTAAAAAAATTACATGATATAGCAAATGTGTTCTATGTATTTAGTATTTATAACTATGCTATTAAAATTATATTTATGATTGTACTTTAATCTTTTTAGCATCTTTCTCTAATTTTGCTTGTCGCTTATCTCTCTCCTCTCTAGCTCACCATTCTCTCGTTTCTCTCTCATCTCTCTTTATATCTGTATTTTTGTATTTCACCTCTCTTATTTTGTACTTTTGTCTCTTTCTCTCTTTGTTGTATTTTTGCATTAGAGTGAATGAATACAAATGATATGAGAGTGAACCAATACAAGTGAAATTAGAGTGAATAAATGCAATCCTCTATACTTTTTTGTATCTTTATATTCACTAGAATTATATTCTTCGATACAATTTGTGTATAAATACAGGTGAAACTAGAGGGAATGAATATAATCTTTATAGTATTTTTTCATTATCTGTATCTTTATATATACGCGATCTATATTTATCAATACAATCATATATTCATTGATACAATTCATGTTCGTTGATATAACCTAAATGCATATATAAATCACATGAATATTACAATGGCTAATTAACCTATGAACTAAGCAAAATAGAATAGGAGACATAAAAAAAAAAACTTGTGATTATATAAATATGTTTTTCAACCTCTCAAAGTTTAATTATTTTTTTAATTCATGATACTTAATTCACACATTTCAAGTCCAATAATATTAAAGATTATAACAGACTGAAATTATCCTTTACTTTTTTATGGGATGCATTGAAAAATTAATACATGCATTTTACGTATAATTAATATTTTTTTAATTTATGTGTATTTGTTATAGACTTTATTTGATATTATGATATGTATACTTAATATATGAAAAATTATAGTATTAGCAATGTAAAGGTTTTAATATACACATTAGTATGGTTAATTAAAGACGTAATTGCCCTTCAAATCTTTATCACATTATTTTTATCGTATTTGCTAAGGATATCTTTTGTAAATAAATATTTTTATTTCAGAAATTATGCAATGCATGGTACAATTAAGTATGATACCAATTAAAACGTGATCGCTTAAAAGAGTATAACATATAAAAATTTTATAATTCATAAATAATAGTATAAATTAAACGTAATAGAAATAGGGATAATTACAATATATGGCCTTTCAGTCAAAATAATCACCAAAAAGATAGTCATTCGCTATATAGGCATGCATAGTCGGTGTATATTTCATATAATCATACCATATTCAGTTTTTGAGTGTATCATGATGTATATTTGGTGTATCGTGTTTGTATAAATAGTCTACATTGTATAATCCGTGTATACTTTCTATGACTCTTGGAAAGTTATATTGTATAGTCATGTATATTTTCTATGACTTTTGACTTTTTTTATGTAAATAAAAGAAAGCTATATTTTTTATAAATAAATTAATTTATTGTATATATTTAAAATTATTCTAGTAAACTAATAAAAACATATAATTTAATTAATTTTTTTTATCCATCATCTCCTTCTCCTCTTGTTATACAATTATTATAGCCATTGAGACAAGGGAAAGATTGGTGGGGGGCTATTTGGCTATTGTGGTCCAATTTTGTCAATTCAAACATTGATTGTATCTATAAAAGTTTTTATTCTACAACTTTACTCCCACTTGCTTAGTCTATTTTGGCTATTTTTTGTTTTTTTTAAAAATAATTTCAAATATATATAATAAATACAATCATCTTTCATTTACATTAAAAAAATAATAAAAAATTATATAAAATATGTATGATTATACAATATAACTTGCCAAAAGACGTAGAAAATATACACTGACTATACAATGTAGATTAATAAAACATGTGTTATACACTAAATATACATTATGACACACTCAAATACTGAGTATAATCTGATCACACATGAAATATACACTAACTATATATACATGCTTATATAACATTTGACCATTTTTTTTATAATTACTTTTTCTTTTCTTTTTTTCATTGTTTTATAACATAATTGAGAAAAAATAAATTATATATAGAGTATTTTCATTTCTTAATCAATCATTTTCATTCCTCTCTGTAAGCAAAGGCACATGCAAATGCAACTACTAAAATCATGCACACTCACTATGTTTCGATGTGATATAAAAAAAGTTAATATGCACAACTACCTGTTATATTATATTATTAATATAAAAAATTATTTGTTTTTTTTATTTTTGTCGTTGTGAATCTATTTCAACATTATAATATATAGGAAGAGAATAATTTTAATTCATCAAAAAAAGTATTTTTATAATAAAAGAAATGCTGACGAGCAAGAAAATGAATATGCTACTGTATCTTAGTTGCGTCCTTGCTTGTCTTTCGAGTTAGAGCTTATTGGATGTGAAATAAATTAAGAAGATTAATAAGAACTATGTTAAGTAAGTAATTCTCGTAGAAAAAATATATTTTAAAAAAAGAAGAAGGTGAAAACATATGATTCATAATTATCAAACATATAGAAATTAAACGGCAATTATAAAGTCACATTTTCATCATATATTTATCCTAATATAAATTCTCTTATTTAAGAAGTAATAGTTATGCTGTTTCAGCTGTCTGTTTTACAATTCTTCTTTTGATTGCTTTTGTTAAAAGGTGTCTGTTGGCCTTGTGGTTAAAGTCTTTAGTTTTAAGAGGGAGGATGTGAGTTCAAATCTTGTCTTAATTTAAAAATTGATGTATATTTTTTATTGATGAAAATATGTAAAATTTAAGATTTTCAAATTGCTAAAGATATTTCATGAATTTTAGAAGAAATTTAAAAATTGTAAAATATCATGTGAAAAACTAAAATTTAAAAATTGTAAAAAAAATTATTTCTACGCAGACATAAAAGAAAAGTAAGACAAATAATCTAACAAAATCAATAGATTCCTCCTCAAGTTATCTAACTAATAATCTCCTTTTATTCTTTAATTTAACTAAAAAACCAAAACTATCTAAAATTATTATATATAAAAATAAGTTTTATCATCATCATCATTATTATTTGTACAATAAGAACAATTTTTTGAAGAATATTTTTTTGTAAAAAATTGTGATTTTAAAAATGTTAATAATAGACTATCGATTTTTAAAAAATATGTAATTTTAAATATGTCATAATATTAATGTGACAATAATAACTTTTCAAGTTAAGTTAAATTATTTATAAACTTATAGGAGGTAATCTTTTTAAAATAGATTAAAAAATCAATAATAAACTAACGCAAAAAATATACTCCCTTCATTTAAAAAATAATAACCTAGTTTAATTTAATATGGAGTTTAAGAAAATAAAGAAGATTTTTTAATTTTGTGATTCTAAATTAAAGTTGTATCAAATGTATCAAAATGACATTTAATCCTGTGACCTTAAATATGTCACATGAAAAATTAAAATAAAAATATTATTAAAAAAAATTATTCTTTTTTAAATAAACTAAAAAATGATCGTTATTCTTTTTTAAACGGAGAAAGTATAATACAACATAAAAGAATGGCTTTTGTTCACCTAGTATATATATTTTAGAGAGGAGTGAGTTTCTATAAAGTGAAACTTAACCAATTACCTTTAAAAAATGTAATAATAAGTATTAGTTTAAAAAATGTAATAATAAGTATTAGCCTATTAGGATTATGTAAATATTAATAATGTATATAGCGAATAATTATTTATGTAAAATTTATTAACTCATACTATTAATTTATATATTAGTTATTTCATTTTTTACTTTATATAAAATAATATAATAAAAAATTAATTCATAAATTATACATATTTTAGTTATATGAACTTGTAAACTAGTAACCCGACTAAATTTTATAAATAAAATTAAAATACTACCAAACATGATGAACCATATTTTAATATATAAATAATTAATTCCCTAACTGGAAATTGAATGACCTTTAATTATACATGTTTAAGTTACGTGGACTTATAAGTTAGAGGAAATTTTACACTAAAATGATGTCAGCATTATTTTAGTACGATTTTTATATCAATTTTTTTTTCTTTCTCTTCATTATTATATTATTATTTTGATTGAAATTAGCTAAAAATAATTATGTAATAAAATAATATTAAAATATTTAATAAAGTGAATTAGTGTACTTGAATAGTGTTACATCAAATATAATATAACAATATTCATACATAAAAATATATTGAATTGAAGTTCCAGAACACCAAATTTTATATCAGAATAAAATTTTAATATAAAATTGGAGATGGTCTAAATAGTCAAAGTGAATTATATATATATATGATTAAAATACTACCAAACATAATGAATCATATTTTAATGCATGAGTGTTTAAATGAGCCCTAATTATAGATGGAATTTGTGTGTGTGACATTATCATATAAATTATTGTGATTGATTTTCATTGGTTGGTGAATAGCATAGGCCATTTGCCACTTTATGTTATGTGTGTCCATTCACATCATTTTCAAAACTATTTTTTTTGTATACATCTTCATCATGTGATATTCTGATGTCATATCAATTATTTACCATCACTTTTGGGGAAAAAATGGATCTATTATTAGTTTTAAATAATAAATTAATTCCTTTTTTTTTCTTTTCTATTATTAGATTTATCAAAAATCCATTAGCAAAACAAGGGGAAAAAAGATAAAGAGCATTACGACTTCAGCAAAAAAAGTCATTTGATTGCAGTAATTGCACTATTTTTTTTTGTGATGGCAATGAGATTGTGCGGATTTAAATTCATGCCGAGTAGGATGAATTTAATTTAATACGAAATGATGTGAATTTAAATTTATGTGGGATGGTGTAATATGAGGTGAATTTATACCTTGTCTTTTTATATAAAGATTATTATGTCTCATGATTCGTGTAACTTTTAGGTCATAATTCTCTAATTGATCTACCTACTTTAGTGCCCTATATTTTTTCTATTCAACACAAAGAAGAATATAATTTTTTTCATCTATAAATATTAGTGATTTTATATTATATTTTGTACAAAAAAAATATAAAGTGCATGAAAATTAATAGAAAAAAAAGAGATTTAGATAAGATGCAACTCTAATCCCCTCCCCATTTTTCTTTCTCCTACTCCCAATTAAAAAAAAAAAAACTCTTGTTCAGAGTTTGTTAAGTATATTTCAAGAATATAAATTTGTGTAGAAATTTAAATTCAAATTTGATACCATGGTTGTTCTCATCAAACTACCCCCACCGCAACCCGTTGATCTACCACCCCATCAAAAAAATACTTTTGAAATTTATGATCTAAAACAAATCATAAATATTTGTATATTAAGAGCAAAATGAATATTTTAAAATTAAATTATCACTAAATATAAAAATGTATCGTTCTTTCTAGGAGTGACTAAAAAAGAAAGTGGGACAGACGGAAGCAAGCTAACTGATTGAGGTCGTGGGACCATGATTGGGCTTGAACACCGTCCAGCCCAAAATGTACTACCTTTCAACGGCCTTGTTTAGCTATTTATAACCAATTATGAGTCCATTCTGGCCCACTTCCACCTTAATTATTCTTACTCCATGCAAACTCTAATCCTCAACAATTACTTGTATGGAACTATTTAAGTTAACTTTCTATTTTCTACTTACTTGAGTACTAAAAAATATTATGTGTACATTGAAATGTGGAAGCAATCAATCAAATTTGGAGCTCAAGATTCATTGATTGGAAATGGTGAAACAACAAGTGCTTCAAGTCATTGCAATCTACAAATACAGATCCTTTGTAATTATAAGATGAGAGATTTTGGTGACTATTTTGTGGGATAAAAGAATATGTCGTCAAGATTTAAAGGTTAAATTTTATAAGGTCTTTTTATAGGACTAATTAGGTTGTAAAGTAATGTTAAGAGATTCTCTTTTTCAGTGTGACAATTTTTTTTTGGAATATGTAGTAACTTCTAGAACAAGTCCACAAAAGTACAGCAGCTGTGGCATTAACTTTCACTATTCAATTCATATACTGATTATCACAACTTAATTTTTTTGAGGAACAAAGATTTCTCCAAAAACCATCACATAGCTCTTTTTAAATCCAGACAAATACTTGCAAATATATTTAATAATGTTAATCAATATTTTTCATGAAGGAAATATAAAAAGGGTTTACCCAAAAAAGGGAAAACTACATGTAAAATTATTTATCTTTAATGGATCCATGGCCCAAACTGTTTACCTTTCTACTTCACTTTTTTCTTTTTATTTTGCTCTGACGTCAACATGAATACTATGAAATAAGAAAAATTTATCAAATTACACGACTTATTTTTCAATATTCTCAAATATTCCCTACTAGTTTTAAGAATTTCTAAAATCCCTCTTTTCACATTTTCGCTCCACACATCAGATACACTCATCTCATAATCGCTTTTTCTCCGCCACAAACGCTATTTTTTCTCCTAAAATCAAGATAAACATGATTCAGTAACTTTCAATGCTCTCCAATTTCAATTGGGTATTTAATCCCTCTATTATTCAATTTCAAATTTATAAAAGAAGGCAGGTTAACTTTATCTTCCCCATTTCAATTTCTTACGAATTCTTTAGAAAATCACTGACAATTCAAAAAAACTCAAAAGAAACTGAAGATGATAAAGAAGTCATTTTTTTACAACTCACAGAAGAGTTGTATAGCTTGCTAGGGTTTTTGGTTTTATAAGTTTGATTATTGGCTAAGATGGAGACAAAAATTACTTGCAAGTTCGATTATGGTTGTTGAAAAATATAGAGAGTAGAGAGTTTTTTAGCCGTCGGAGAATAGTAACTTTCGTTGGAGAAGAAGACGAAGGTATTTAAATATACTTGATTCATATCTTTTACACATAAGTGATTCATAATCATGTGTATTTAAATATACCTGATTCACATATTTTACACATAGGTGATTCATAGTCATGTGTATTTAAATACATCTGATTCATATCTTTTACACATAGATAATTCATAGTCATGCATTTTTTTATACACTTGATTCATATCTTTTTACACATGGGTGATTCATAGTCATGTGTTTTTAAATATATCTGATTCATATCCTTTACACATAGGTAATTTATAGTCATGTGTTATTATATGTATCTAACATAGATTATTATTGATTTTCAACTGATCCATTGTGATTCTTTTTACAGTATCCTTCACTTTTGGTTAAAGGTCGAAGATCTAACCATTCAACATGTTCTAACTCATTTTTTGTGTTTACAGTATCGTTTCTATTTTATAGGTTGAAGATCTATAAATTTTTGAAACGCACTGTTGTCTTTTTGTTAGGGACTTGGTCAGGATTTGTTTAGCCTTCACTTTTGGTTAAAGGTGGAAGATCTAACCATTCGACATGTTCTGGCTCATTTTTTGTATTTACAGTATTGTTCCTATTTGTTACAGGTTGAAGATCTGTAAATTTTTGAAAGGCATTGTTGCCTTTTTGTTAAGGACTTGGTTAGGATCTGTTTAGCAAAATTTTAGGGATTGAAATCTACTTTCCGTTTAAATTGTAACTGAAATTGAATATAATGAATCTTCACATATGAATCTGGTTTCAAGGCAGTGTATCCGCATAATTGTTATTTTAAGGGATTTCTGTAATTTGCAAAGGGTTGAGATATATTGAAATTTTTACTTACACTATGAGATTACTAATTTTTTTTACATAATCCTCTGTGATACTCCGACGGTATATATATACCATACCGGTATCGTATAAAATGAGCCCAATCCTCTGTGATACTCTGGCGGTATATTGATACCCAATTGATATCATATAAAATTATATTTTTTTTAAGAAATAAATAAGAAACAAATAAAAAAATTATTAAACTTTAAATTAGTAGAAAATATACTTGTTGTGATACTTCGTCAGTATATGTATACCATATCGGTATCGTATAGGACAAGAAATTGTTAAAGTTATAAAATTATTTATTAAACTCTAAATTAGTAAAAAATATATTCTTGTGATACTCCGTCGTTATATTGATACCTTATCGGTATCATATAATTTTGAGTTCTTTTTTAATAAATAAAATAATTAAGAGAAAATTATTAAAGTTACAAACTTATTTATTAAATTCTAAATTAGTAGAAAATATATTCTTTGTGATACTCTATTGGTATATTGATACCATATCGATATCATATAGGACTGAGCTTAATTATCTGTGATACCCTGTCGGTATATGTATACCATATTGGTATATCATACAAGGTGGATGTTGACGTAAACGCACAAATTTTAATAGTAAAGGGCATAAAATATTAAGGAATATATGGATATAAATAGTTTATTTTAAATGGGCATAAACTTACTTTTTCCCTTTAAAAAATGGAGTTGAAGAACACCTAATTAGACAAACTAAACAATTTTCAGAAAATTATCAGGACTGTATTGAGGACTGTATTTTACAAACCAAGTATGAGTTGTTGGTCATAAATACAAGAAATTAAACCAAGCGTTTTTATAGTCATACCAATTAAAAGTTTGAGGTTTAAATGGTTAAGAAAAGTTGATAGGGGTATGTAAATGGTCTCTAAGCAATTCAAAAGGGCTATGAATCTTTTTTATCAGCAGGTTTGGCTGTTGGGTTGACTGCCTCTGCGAAACTCTCTTGAGTTTTTATGACGTAATTTGCAGCAGTTTGTACTGCTGAGTATCTGGGTTGCCCTGAGGGCGAGTAAGAACATGGTTCTTCTTTTTTATTAAATGGTTTTCCCAAAACCACCAGGTTAGATGAAGAATCTTGTCCTCCCGAGGGGCTTGGCAGAGAAAGGAACGAAGCCGGGTTTATCCTTGGTAGGTCGGCAAGGACTGAGTATGGATTACTCAGAGTAGATCTTACAGCGAATGGTCTGGTAGTTTCTACTACCTACTCTTTGCTTTTGTTAGAGGCTCTTGTTGTCCTTCTGGCTGACATAATTTTTCCTGCAAGAACCTCGTTCTTTCTCCGTCGCATTATTAACATAAAAAGCTAAACAACCGCTAAACACTGCATTAAAATGGATTAGATATCTGATTCCTAATAAAAGGAATCTTTTGAAAAGAACTTTTAAAGCTAATATTTATAGCAAGTTTGATATAAAATCGAGTTTTTGACAAATTTAAATTTCTGAAAAAGATAAGTATAAAACTGTTTTCAATGTCCTGTTCGGACAATATGAATAGAATGTTATGCCTTTTGGGTTAAAAAATGCCCCTTCTGAATTTCAAAATATTATGAATTCCATTTTTAACCATATAAGTCATATGCCAATCTTTTATATTGATGATGTGCTAATATTTTTCGAGGACATTGATTCTCATTTTAAACATTTAAATATTTTCTTCAAAATTGTTAAGCATAATGGTCTTCAAAATATTTTCTTCAAATTGCTGCGAATTACGCCATAAAAACTCTAGAGAGTTTCGCAGAGGCAATCAACCCAACAACCAAACCTGCTAATAAAAAATCAACAAAACAAACTTTTGAAGTTATTTCTTTGCAGGTATCTCGCATCTTTGCTTTAGACAAAGAGTATGAAACATATGAAGTCCGACAACTTCTCCGACCATTATACAACGATCTGAACTATGTGGAGACAGATGGTCCCCTCAAAATCAGGAAGTTCTTTGAATTTATCTTGGTAGACACAGGTTCAATTGAAATTGAACACAAACTTAGTAATGAATCAGATCCGAATAGCATAGCGTATTCGAAGTTTACTATAAAAAAGATTCATAGCCCTTTTGAATGGCTTAGAGACCATTTACATACCCCTATCAACTTTTCTTAACCATTTAAACCTCAAACTTTTAATTGGTATGACTATAAAAATGCTTGGTTTAATTTCTTGTATTTACGACCAACAACTCATACTTGGTTTGTAAAATACAGACCTGAATTGGCAAGAACTATCATTCCCCGGTGGTTCTACGAATGGTGAAACTATTTTGGAGGAAATAAAAAGACTTTACCAAAACTATTTTTGGACAAATTCGATCAGTTTCAAATTGATCAACAAATTTCTACACTTCCTGAGCATATTAAATTATGCAAATATTTTCTTTCAAAAAGAATCACATATATTATTAGTTGGACGTTTGTTGTTCATGAATTCGACAAAATCAAGTACTTAATATAAACTTACATAGTTTCTTTCTCAGCTCAGACACAAAGGATTTAGCTACTCATGCTAATAGATAATAACAACATGACTCTGATACCATTTGAGGATCTTAGACAGATGAGTAAAAATAACTAAAAATAAAGAATTACTCACAAATGAGTGCTGACTTATATTAATGAAGGAGGAAGCAAATACATTATTTACAGAGAATAATATTTCAGAGAAAGAAAAAATGATCCTCTTCTATGGAGAAAATACAAGTTTTATAGACTCAAAAGGATAAGTGTAATCTCCACGCCATCTTCTAAGTGGTTGCTTTTAGATCACCTTATCTTGAAGAGGGTTCACACTTGTCGGTAGGTGGAATCTGACTCAAAAAAGATGCTCCATTATTTTTCGAATAGTCCAAAAGATTTTTGGTGACTGGGTCCCTTTGATATTAATCAAAGAAAATTCCGTCTCTTTGAGGCTCTTTATTTTCTTTCTAGATAACTCCGTCTCTTTGAGACTCTACTGAAAGATCAATTATTCCGGATTTTAATATCCTTAATTGAGATTAATTATAAAAGGAGGCATCTAAATATGCTTGTGCAACTCTTGGTTGCAACATGTCTCCGTTATCTTCACTTTGTGAAGATACTTCATCGAGTAATTTCATTATCTCATCTTCATCAGGGTTGTCATCAATTTCTGACTGAGCTTGCTAAAGCCTTTTCTTTAAATCACTCTTGGGTGATGTTTTCTTGGTAGGGACCATTTTAAATAATGGTGTTGATCCTTCCTGAGTCCGGAACCAAAAGGCCAATAATTTGTTAGAATTTAACCAAAATGGGAAGAATTTTTTTTGATACCAAAAGGACAAAGACGCCTGACACCCTGCGCCTTGCCCCTTTGCACTAACGGAACACGTAATGCCTGACGAAAAAAAAAAAAGGCGCTGGGTGTCAGGCGCCTTACCTTTATTGTCTGCACAATGTCAGTATAGTAAAGGCAAGACGCCTGACACTCTACACCTTGTCCTATTTTTGCATGGTCGCCCCATTTTTAAAAATTGTTAATTTTAGGATTAAAAAAAAAGTAATTAATTTATTTTTATTTCATAAATTAAAAATTATTTTAGATAAATATTTTTACTAATATTAGAATTAATACAAGACTATAAAAGATATATTAAATTATTAAAATTCAAATAAAGAATACGTGATCTCTTTGTTATAAAAACTACTATTTGATTTTATTTTTAAAAAAATTAAAATATTATTTTATTAATATTTTATATGTAATTTATCATGCCAACGTTTTAATATTTATTTATTATCCCAATGTCGAATATATAAGTGAATTATAAATTTGAGTTTGTTGAATTTCGGTAATATGTATTACAATAACCTGCACCTTGTCCTATTTTTCCATGGCCACCCCCATTTTTAAAAAGTGTTAATTTTAGGATTAAAAAAAAAATTAATTAATTTTTATTTTATAAATTAAAAATTATTTTAGATAAATATGTTTACTAATATTCGAATTAATACAAGACTATAATCTTAGATAAATAAAGAATACGTGCTCTCTTTGTTTTAAAAACTACTATTTGATTTTGTATTTTTAAAATTTAAAATATTATTTTATTAAAATTTGTATGTAATTTATCATGCCAACGTTTTAGTAGTTTTTTATCATCTCAATGTCAAATATATAAGTGAAATATAAATTTGAGTTTGTTGAATTTCGGTAATATATATTACAATAACTTGCGCGTTGTCCTATTTTTACATGACCACCCCCATTTTAAAAAAGTGTTAATTTTAGGATTTAAAAAAAATTAATTAATTAATTTTTATTTTATAAATTAAAAGTTATTTTAGATAAATATTTTTACTAATATTAGAATTAATACAAAACTATAATCTTAGATAAATAAAGAATATGTGCTCTTTTTGTTTTAAAAACTACTATTTGATTTTGTATTTTTAAAAATTAAAATATTATTTTATTAAAATTTATA
>JBCEWC010016860.1:0-12848 GCA_038996855.1 Solanum aculeatissimum
AATTCCAGCATAACATTAACATGGAGAGCATCTGAATTTATACAAGAAAAAAGATAACTATTTCCTATCTATTAGCCCCTTACAAAGTGGATAAAAACTAAATAGGAAAATGCTCCACTAATCAGTCATAAAGGGCCACTAATTCAGAAAATAAACAACTAACTTTGACTAAGTGTTTTGCTAGAAAATAGGAAAGCTATAAACTAAAAACACAGTAAAAAATACTTTAAGCTGGAAGTTAAGAAATGTCAATTGGCTAACAGAAACTATATGCAGGAGGTTCCTATGGACAGGAGATCAGCAACATAAAGGAAAGGCCCCTATTGCATGGGATATAGTGTGCAGACCCAAGGTGGCAGGAGGACTAAATGTGTTTGAAATTCAGTGTTGGAACAAAGCAGCCATCATAAAGCACTTGTGGAATCTAGCAAAAAAGAAAGACAAACTATGGATAGAATGGATGCACAACTACTACCTGAAGGGGAATAAACCATGGGAAGTTCAAGCCAAACAAGCTTCATGGACAGTCAGGAAAATACTACAAGCAAGGGTTTGGATGGATGAAGCAAACCTAAAAAAAGAGGATATTATTAAAGCAAGCAATTTCTCCATTAAAGAGATGTACAAGCTTCTCAGAGGGTCATACACCAAGGTGCATTGGAGAAGATTGGTGTGTAACAACCAAGGCAGTCCTAGATGGATATTCATATTATACATGGCACTGCAGGAAAGACTCTACACAAGAGATAGACTAGAGAAGTGGGGCATCACTACTAATACTAGATGTGCCTTATGCAACACTGAAGCAGAAACACATCAACACCTATTCTTTAAGTGCAACATGGCTAGTCAGATATGGCAACAATTGCTGGATTGGTTATCTATTAGCAGACATAGTCAAGGCTGGAAAGAGGAGGTAGCATGGGCTGTGAGAAATGCAGGACAGAAGGACACAACATCAGATATATACAAAACTACTTTGGCAGTTGTTGTATACTATGTTTGGCAAGAGAGGAATTATATAATTTTTCAGGACAAAAACAGAAGCATAGGACAGATAGTGAGGCTGATAATCCAAGAAGTTCACTGCAGATGTAGCTTGTTTCCTAGGTTGGCTAGTTTAATGACTAGGCTAAACTATTATCCGTAGTATGATAGGAATATAGCAAAGTGAGAGAGCTGATAATAGAGCCCAGAGAATGGGATGTGTCCATCTCCTAGGTTTCAAAATTGTACATATTGATAGATCTGGTAATAAAATTACAGTTTCCAAAAAAAAAATTAATTTTAGATAATTCATTTTTATTTTAAAATTTAATATAACCTTGTAATTACACTTGTGTAACCAAATAACACATTTGTAATTACATTTTTGCTAATAAATAGGTCATAGTAATTACTAGGCTGGTAATTACTACCTTAGTAATTACATCAATTTCAATTATTAGGTGACTTTCCAAATAGACCCTTAAGTTTCTTATGTGGAAATTTTTACTCTTAATATTATCGAGAATAATAACTCTGTCTACCCTATAAAGACATGATTTGGCGGAGAAACCTAAAATCTGCAAAGGCATTTGAAAATTGAAATGAGCATAAACCATAGTTGTATGGGGTACTTTTTCTTTGGATCACTATCTATGGAACAAAACACCATGACCACAGGCTCGGCTAACTGAGATAAAAGTTCATTGATCATCTTTTTATAAAGCAAATTGATTTTGATTCTTGAATAATCCACATCACTTCTGCTTCTATTGAACAAGATTCCCTATTTCTTGTGGAAAGGGCCCACATCAATAATTTTTTAATACGTGTGAACAAATCCTCAATATCTTGTTCATTCGCTATTGTGAGAAATATAGGAGAAGAATATTATTGAATTGTTGTCTCTACATTATTACACTAAGATCCTATTTATAGATACTATATTAGATTTCTTTTCCAACTAGGATACTATAATACCATCCCTTTTCAAGTGGGATCTATGTACTATTGTTATTCCTATTCCTGTTTTGAGTAGGATTGTAGATATTATTCTTGTTCCTATTCCTATTTTAACACTTCCCCTCAAGTTGGTGCATACAAGTCATATGTACCTAGCTTGTTACAAATGTAATTAATATGACAACCAATGAAGAGGTTGGTAAGATATCTGCAAGTTGAACACTCGACTTCACAAAATTGACAATCACTCTTAGTGTGCTTAGTCTTCTCGTGAAATACTGGATTTGATGCATAATATCGATAAAACACAGAGTGATAAATTCCTGAATTGCAGTGTTGAATTTCCCAACCAAGCTTAGAAGACTATTCCATACCATAGAGTACTTTCTCAATTGACATACAAGGCTACTGGACCCCCTTGAGCAACAAAATCAGGTGGTTAATCCATATAGGCTTCTTCCTTGAGATTATCATGGAGAAAAATATTCTTAACGTCTAACTGATTAAGAGGCCAATGTAGAACGACAACCATAGATAGAAAAAAGGGGCATGCTATTTAGCCACGGGAAAGAAAACAGTACTCTAATCCAACCCAAATATCCAAGAATATCCTCTTTTGTTTTTTTTCGCAAAAGTAATCTGAAACAGAAAACAAAAAGAAAACACCGTAAGAAAACTTAGATTTGTCCAAAACATTGCAATGGTCATTGGGAAGTGCTTGAAATGTGGTATAAAATATATGGATCGTCTTGAAATCAAGAGATCAAAAGATGAGTGTTTAAACAAGAAAGTCACTGTAAAACTGGCTGAAACATGCTCATATGTCGGGTTACTAGATTTGATGGTTGAAAGTGGTCACAATCTGAGAAGTAGAATTATGAGTAGGGAATGATGGCACGACCCGACAAATAATGAATTATATGGGTAAGGTCGGAATGATGGCACGACCCTACGCAAATTAGATTTGAGAAAATAGTCACTGAAAAAATGGCATGGTGCTACATAAATTAAATATGAAAAAGTAGTTACCGGAAGGATAGTACGGTGCTACATAAATTGAATATGAGAAAGTAGTTAGTGGAAAGATGCACGGTGCTACACAACTTAGATATGAGAAAATAGTCATCAAAAAGATACACGGTGACTTAAATTTCGCTGACATAATCGTTGGCCAGACAGGCGAAATATATGGGTCAGGGGCGCTTGCCGGCAGAGGAAGCTCCTTGATTTTCTACCAAGATCGTAGAAAGCTCTGATACCATGTGAGAAATATAGGAGAAGAATATTATTGAATTGTTGTCTCTACATTATTACATTGAAACCCTGTTTATAGATACTATAATAGACTCCTTTTCCAACTAGGATACTATAATAAAATACTTTTCCAAGTGGGATTCTATATACTATTGTTATTCCTATTCCTATTTTAAGTAGGATTAAATATTATTCTTGTTCCTGTTCCTATTCTAATAGCTACAAAATATTTTTTTTTGTGCTTCGATAAATTAAAAAGACATTGAGTCATAGGTATCTAACTATTCGTCAATATCTTGTTCATGAGCTACAAAACATGTTTTTTGGGGGAAAATCAAGGTTTGCCCTAAGTTAATGAGTTGTGAAGGACTTGTGTTGAGAATTGGTTATGCAATGTGTAAGACTTAATGTTGATGAATAATTGATGCATTTTGGTATTCTGTATTCTTAGGAGTGACCTCTGAGCCAGACAAGATGAGAGAAGCGAGACTGAGATGGTTTGGGCATGTGCAAAGGAGGTGTGTCGACCCTCCAGTGAGGAGGTGTGAGAGGTTGGATTTAGGGATTACGCGGAGAGGTGGGGGTAGACCGAAAAAGTATAAGGGATAGGTCATAATATAAAGATGTGGCACAACTTCATATCATTGAGGACATGACCTTAAATAGAAAAGAGTGGAGATCGTGTATTAGGACAAAAGGCTAGCAGGGGTAGAATGTTGTCCTGCCTTGTGATGTTTTTAGGTTTGTCATAGGATTAGTAGTGATACTATGGTTGTGTTGCTATTGCTCTTTGATTATTTTGCTACTTTTTTTTATTTTTAGAATTGGCATTGCTCTTCGTTTTAGCCACTATTCTATATCTATTGTTTTTCTTTTTTTACTTGGAATGGATACATTTGAGCGAGGGTCTTTCGGAAACAACCTTTATATCTTCATGAGGTAGTGGTATAGTCTGCGTACGCTATACCCCCCCTAGACCCTCTTGTCCTTTCTGCTACTGTATCCCATAAAGGGGACAGAACATCTTTTTTTTTCCTCAAAAAAAGATGTTCTGTCCCCTTTATGGGATACAGTAGCAGAAAGGACAAGAGAGCGACATTCTGAATGAATGGACCAATGGCACTATCTGCAGACTGTAAGTTTATCTGTACTATCATGGCAAGCTTCTTGATTTCCCAAGACATTTCCTGCTTTACTTCAGAAGTGGAACAATATCCATGATTAATGCTCAACTGATTGATCATTGTGGATTCACAGTAGTTAATATTTTGAGCTTCCTAGATGTATACATAGTCCGAATATATTATATATCTAAGTACTTCACGCATAGCACATATTCAAGCTACATATTGTGTTATATATTGATTTCTATTGTGAAACAAATTCTCATTTATCTTTCTGGAGTGTAACTAATTTTGCAAGGAAGTTAAGATGTGTGGTTACGGAAAAGTGGTAGCAACTGTTGTTAACAGTTAATGATTATGATATTGCATCTTATGTCCTATGTATCAAAGCACATTCAAACCCTCTTTATGCATACAAAGATGACTTCTTGCTTGGGAAAATAAATAATTTCACAATCACTTCTGTAGGAGTGGGGCATTGATCTGGTCAAGGAGTGCACTCTTAACCCTGCAACGGCCAAGTACACTGATTTTTTATTAGCTACAGCTTCAGGAAAGGTTGAAGGGGTAAAAGCTGCTAAACTTGCCACTCCATTTGAGAAAACAAAGTTGGCTGCTTATACTCTTGGTGCTATGACTCCTTGCATGAGACTTTATGCCTACATTGGTAAGGAGCTGCAAGTGTTTCTTGAGGGAGAGAAAATTCATCCATACAAGAAATGGATTGACAGTTATGCCTCTGAAGGTTTCCAGGTTTATAGCTGTTTATTCCATTCTCGTCAAACTGATGAATTCAGCTTATGAAAGATATTTATAATATAACACACATTCTACTTAACTGAACTGAAGTATGTTGTTTATTGAATAATAGGCATCAGCTCTACAGACAGAGGACTTGTTGGATAAACTGAGTGTCTCTTTGACAGGCGAGGAGCTTGACATCATTGAAAAGCTTTATCATCAAGCAATGAAACTTGAAATCCAGTTCTTCTTAGCCCAGCCACTTGTTCAGAAAGCTATCATCCCTTTATTAAAAGATCTCAACCCTGCGGAGCACCAGCTAACAATATTTTCTGATTTTGATTTGACATGCACTGTTGTCGATTCTTCTGCCATCTTGGCTGAAATAGCTATTATGACAGCACCAAAATCTGATCAAAATCGACCAGAGAATCAAATTACGAGGATGTCATTGGCTGATTTAAGGAATACATGGGGAGATCTCTCTAAGCAGTACACGGAAGAGTATGAGCAATGTATAGAGAAGATGTTACTTACTGAAAAAGGTAACACTGTTTTGTTAATCTTTTGATGTTTTCCGACCTCCCTATGTCATAATGTTGCTGAACGGCTGGGATGAATTGTTCGAACAATCTTACTTTTACAGCGGAAAAGTTTGATTACGGAAGACTGCGTAGAACACTTGAGCAACTCTCTGATTTTGAGAAAAGGGCGAATAGTAGGGTGGTTGAATCTGGGGTACTGAAAGGTCTGAACCTTGAAGACATTAAACGAGCTGGACAGCGATTGATTCTCCAGGATGGTTGCACCAACTTTTTCCAGAGCATAATAAGAAACGAAAATCTGAATGCAGACATTCATGTCCTCTCCTATTGCTGGTGTGGTGACCTTATTAGGTCTTCCTTTTCATCAGGTATTTCATTGATAATGATAACTTGGTAAAATGGAACTTCAGTTTGAACACGTGCACTAATCATCATGTTTCAGTTACATATGCTAGATCTGCCAAAAGTATTGTTGTCAGGAAGATTGTTATAGTCTGTTTACCTTTTCATGACTAGTTGAATGTCTTGTTATTCCTTAGTTGCACCTGGATAACAACAACATACCCAGTGGAATCCCACAAGTGGGGTTTGGGGAGGGTAAAATTGTACGCAGACCTCACCACTACCTCATAGAGGTAGAGAGGTTGTTTCCGGGAAACCCTCGTCTCAAAAATCCATAAGCAGAATAAACTAGATACGGAAAAAAGGAAAAAGAAAATAAAAACAAGGAGGAACAAAGATAGAATGTAAATACAATAATAGTTGCACCTGGATATGCTAGGAAAATTGCTGAATGTTTTTTGGTTGCTAAGTGACATTTGTCATGCCAATTTGCTTCCATCCACTTTCCTTTTCTTGTACCATGGGAAAGGAAACAACTTTCTATAAGAAAAAGAAAAAAGGGGGAAAATGGAAAAAAGAGTGGAGGAAAAGCTGATCTTTCCATTTTCTTTACAAATTTACCTTGCTTTCCCCTGTTCTTATTTCGTGTCATGTGTTCTCCTCCCTTTTTGAGTTATCTTTTCCTTTTAAGGCTAGAGATGTTAACATTGTCAATGGTTTTCTCTTAGTCTGGACGAGAAGTTTTGGTGTGGTTATAATCTTTAGTTGGGTCACAAAGATGATGAAATGAGCTCTCTTTTGTTTTTGCTATGGTAGGTCTTACTTGACAGTTCCCTTTTCTTTTGTAATTATGCAATGCTTTTCAGTGTTAAGTTTCTAGTGAGATGTTAAATTTTTTTCTTGCCATTTTGGCTTATCAAAAAGTTGTCTTTTTTCTTGCCTTGTGTTGAACAGGAGGCATAGATGGTCTAGATGTACATGCCAATGAGTTTATGTTTCAAGAATCTCTATCTACTGGTGAAATTGTTATGAAAGTTGAATCCCCCATTGACAAGGTTCAAACTTTCAGTAAAATTCTAACGAACTGTCGCAACGACAAAAAGAATCTGACAGTGTATATTGGGGATTCAGTTGGCGACTTACTTTGCTTGCTGGAAGCAGACGTTGGCATTGTGCTTGGTTCGAGCTCAAGTCTAAGGAAGGTGGGGAAGCATTTTGGTGTTTCTTTTGTACCTCTTTTTCCAGGTGTTGTCCAGAAACAGAAGATGTGTGCCGGGGTAGACTCATCAAGTTGGATGGGACTTTCTGGTGTTCTCTTTACTGCCTCTAGCTGGGCTGAGATACATGCTTTGGTATTGGGATCATGAATCTTCAAGTTACATATTCACGATGCTAATTAGGACATACGGAGAAACTACCTTATATAGTATATCAATACATACAGTTTGTGGCTAGTTTTATTGCAGGCCACATATCACTTCTGTTCCATTTTTGTTTTTTCTACAGGGCCTTCTGTTCAGAAATGTAAATTTGATTCATTTGGCTTGAGATTCTACAGCAAATGTTAAATGTTTGTGGCCACTCTATTCTACTGAAATATTTTTTTGGTTACTTTAAGGTCTTTTTTTTTTTTTTTGGTAAATGGCCCCTTTTCAGCTGAGCAATGTTACAGGTTTTGAAGCAGGCCGTATCACTTCATTTCGTCTCTGAGGCTATTGGAAATAACTGTTGTTGGTTGATTCATGAGGGTATTTTTTTGGACCAAAAGGTGGAAAGTGGCTATTTATGAACTATTTTTCATACTTGAAGGGTATTTTTGACCCATTTCCTGTTCTAATAATCTAGTATCTTGAGTTCTACAGCTATTGGAAACAATTATTGGCTTAGTGAGGAGTTCTGTTATGATCATTCCAGTTGTTATATGCTTTTTAGTACACGCATACAATGTGAACGGCCTAGTGTCAAGAATTAGTTTGAATTAGGTTTTTGGAGTCCCTTAGCCCAGCTTTTATGGAGATTGTTTACGAGGCGTGGTGCAGCAAAAGAAGTTTAATTTTCAGTTTTTCTTTTAGAACAATCTTTTTTCTACTTTTTCAATATTCCCTCGTATAAAGTGCAGGAATCCCAACAATTTGGATGATAATTACATCTTATCCCGTAATTACCAAAATTTCCAGCTTTTACATACCTAGTTGATACATTAAGCACAGCGCGATGCATAGAAAACATATTTAAAAGTAATGTTTCAGCTGCATTTAAAAAGGAAAATAAGCTAAGAGTTCTGTAATTCACTCAAATCAGGATTTGATTATGGCTTCTCAGTCCCTCATAATACGTGTACCAGATCAATAATTTCAAAATTCAAATTTCTTCAAGCAAATTCTTTAGAATTCTTCAAATTTATTTTTACAAAATCACAATTTTGAAGAAGATTCATCATGAACATCTCGATTTTGCTTAGACATTGTGGAGTTTAATAAACTAAGGAAAAATATCGACACCAGATACATTGTATCAAGTAATTCATCTCCAATTGTAACGGGAGTAAAGTTGTACTTAGAGGTGAAGAACACAGAGCTTGAATTTGCAATGTATCCATGTGCATAAGTACAACAAATAAAGAGGCTAGTGAATTAATTACCTTCGAAGCAAAATCTGGTGTCGTCGTTAGCGTTAAAGGTACTACTCCCTCCGTCCAACTTTACTTGGCCCCTATTGACTTGGCACAGGGATTAAGAAGTAGTAAATGATAGAGGTAATTTTACCAAATCACCCTTTGAATATAATTAATGCAATGTATTGAAAAATGTAATAGGGAAATAACTATAATTAATGACAAGGGTAAATTATGAACTAAGTGTAAAATTATCTCTTGATTTCATAAACTGGACAAGTATTGTTGAACATCCTAAAATAATATAGGGGTCAAGTAAAGATGGACAAAGGAAGTAATAAATATGCTTGTTCACTTGTTGCGGTTGAGTCTAGCAATGGTGATTCATGTAATTTACTTGGAAGTAACAAACAACATATGTGGTTGAAATAATACAGAGGTGAAAGGAGAAATAATTATATAAAAGATAAAGCAATACTAATTGTTGTAATGACAAAATATAAAATAGACCTCACTTTCAATTTTGGAGTTAAAAGTCCGATAAAAATAGGTATAAAACAACATGTTTTAAGATATAAAAATCATTTATGATTGTAGGATCAGTTAATGTATGATATTGTGTTTGCTTTGTATCTTATTTAAAATGATGTTGCAGGTACATAGCGATAAAAGAAGTTCGATGAAATTTTGTAGACTTTGAAATTGCAAGCAATATTTCTTTAACCTAAAACATGATAAAGATACATTACTATATGTACATTTACTTATCTCACAGATACATAATTGACTGATAATTAACCTAGTGTTTCAGATACATGACTATCCGTAATCTTAACTATATTAGAATAAATAATTTTAACCTTAACTATATTAGAAGAAATAAGTAATGCAAATTACAAAATTATCAGATACATTAATAGAGTGTAGTTATGTATCAAGTAGGTACATAACTAGTTGATACATTAAATAAAATGCTTGGTACATTAGTAAATATAGTTATATATCTACTTGAGGTATCAAATATAATACTAAATATAACCTTAAAGTTTTATTAGAATTAATAACTAATTGTAGCTTTAACATTATTTGGTACATCACTAACGTAGAGCTATGCATCTTGCAGGTCCATAGTTACGTGATACTTCCAAATAGAAAATAATCTAATCGGGATACATTAGAATAAATATCTAATTCTTACTGCTATGTATCTATTTAACATATCAGATATCAAAATATAATAGTTAATGTTACTACATCAATACTAGTGAAAATATTTTGTACACTTCTAATATTTTTTATTTCCAAGATACATTGATTTACAAAAATAATTGTGCAACTATATCTTAACTTGCTATTCTGATGTATGTGCTTGAAAAATAAAAGCATCTTCTAGGATAAACTTGGAGGTCTTTGAAGTGAGACATTTCAATGATGCTTATGCATGTATGATGAGAGACAAAGTATTCAACAAGGTTTAAGCTACGATATCCTTTATTAGTGGTGTTATCGCTTCAAAATTGACGAATCATAAAAGAATTCACACTTCAAATGACATAATTGAGGAGATGAAATTGGTCTATGGGGTCGATATTACTTACTAACAAGCATGGCGTGCCAAAGATTGTGCCTTAGAAGTGATAAAGGGTAAACCTGCGGATGGATGTAGAATTCTTGGATACATTCATATACTAAATATTGTGTATTCAAACTCATATATAAGAATGCACAAGTCAATCGATAATGAGTTCAAATACTTGTTTATAGTATTAAGACCATTGATGAGGGGTTTCAAATTGTGCACACCAATAGTTGTGATGGACAAAGCATATCTAGATGGTTCTTATAAAGGAACCTTTGTATTGGTAAGCACTCTCAATAGGGAAGGTATATATTTTATAAATATTACCTTTTATTTTTAAAATTTGAATGCTTATATTCTTTTAAGACACGTTACCTTATTATCCAATAATTTATATGTAAATAATTATTTTTATTTTTGTGTTTAATTTGCATATTGTCATTAGCGTATAGAGTTGTGTGGATACGGAGAATGGTCATGGTGATGGTTCTTCCAATAATTTAAAATTTTATTTGGAGAGAGGAAGAACATGTGTGTTGTATCACATTGAAATGAAAGTATAATGAAGAGTGTAAGTATTATGTTTTTCTAATGTTCCTCATTTTGCATGCATATAACATGTTTGGAAGAAGAGCAGAAATATACTAAAACACCTATACTACTCAATGGCCAGAGCTTACCCAAAGAAAGATTTTGATAAATTAATGACTAAAGTGAGTAAGATTGATCATCGGGTGAAAGAATATCTTGATAATGTTGAGAATAAAAAGTGATCAAGAGTTCATGCAATAGTGAATTAAGGACGTATGATGATTTCTAATATTGCAGTATGTATCAATAGTTGTCTCGTTGAGGCGCAAGAACTATCTATATTGAAATTTTTGGAGCAAGCTAGAACACTCATTGATTCTTGGAATGCAAATATGGAAAAATAGTATCGTTTACAAAGAATAGATTAGGAAGAAGGTTTGATAATATCTAGTTCTAAAAATGTCAAAATGTTTAAGAATGACGATAAGTTTTCAATCTACATTTAAATACTATAGAGATGACAATAACTATAGATACATATGATTAGTTAGAATATTCATTTTCTTATATTTTTCATTAGTTATAAAAGGAAAAACTTCATAGTTTAACTACTGTAATATATAGAAAGACACATCAGATTAATACATCTAATGTAATATCTATTTTGTAGTACTGGTGTATAAAATAATTATGTATTTTAATGTGTTCTGCTTGATACACAAAAAAGTTTCATTCGTAAGTTACTATTGTTAATGTTGATAGGTGAAGACTTTATCTAAATATATGTATTTTGTGTATGAATAAGAAAAAAGTGTGTATCTTGAAAGAAAAACGTGCAATTGTTGAGTGATTTCAAATTGACGAGATACCTTATTCACACACAATTGCAGTTTTGAAAAGAAAAAGTATAACAGATATGCATCCATATTGCTCTGATCACTACAAATCAAAGATACTAACGGAAAACATATGAAATTTCAATGATTTCAATGCCAAATAAAGAAGATTGGAATATGCCAAAGAAAATCCTAAACAAAAGTAGTTTTGTCATTGAAATACAAAAGGCTACTTGGAAGGGCAAAAAAAGAAAGACAAAAGAAATCTAGTGAAAAACTCATATCATGCACAAATTGTTGTGAACGTTGTGTCCATGAAGGTTTAGAACAGACGATCTTGCAATTTCTTTCCGAAAGAGAAGTAAAATTTCAATTTGCAAAAGTGTTTTCAGCTTTGAATTAAATAAAATAATTTTAATTTGCAACAATATTATTTGATTTGCTTGTCGAATACATATATTTGTTGATCTTTATTGTTAAAAATGTGTGTATCCCAATTTCTTTTGCGTTGTTTTACTTTTTTCTCAATTACTTTTGTATATTTTGGTGAACGTTACTTCTATATTCTAACTTATCTGATACATTAACATATGTATATTATTTATCTCACAAATACATAATTAATTGATACATAACTTAATGTTACAAATACATGACTGTTTGTGACCTTCGCTATATTAGAATAAATAACTTTAACTATATTAGAAGAAATAAGTAATGCAAATTATAAAATTATTGTATACATTACTAGAGCGTAGTTATCTATCAAGTATGTACATAACTAACTGATACATTAAATAAAAGCTTGATACATTAATAAATATACTTGATATATTTCTAAAATATAGCTATGTATCTACTTAACATATCAGATGCAATAACTTTAAAGCTATATTAGAATTAATAACTAATTATAACTTCAACATTATTAGATACATCACTAACGTACATCTATGTATCTAATAGGTATGTAGTTAAGTGATACTTTTAAATAGAAAATAATTTAATTGGGATACATTAGAAGAAATATTTAGTTTTTATAATTGTGTGTCTACCTAAAGTATCAAATACAATACTAATTATAATTGTAAAACTATATTAGATACGTCAATAACGTACAACTGTGTATCTATTTGGTACATAGTAAGTGATACTTCAAAAAGGAAAATCTAATATTAGAAGAAATAACTAATTTAAAGTTCAACATTATTAGATACATTACTAGAGTATAGTATATACCTTTAAATGTCATGTATATTGTTGACACCCAATTTTGACCATCCACGACATAAATTAACTATCGAGTTTCTTCGAATATTAATGATTCAAAATAAT
>JBCEWC010016861.1:0-12848 GCA_038996855.1 Solanum aculeatissimum
GAATAACAAAGGTAAAGCCTGAAGATAAAAGGTTTTGTTCCCGATAAATGGGAACTCACCAAAACTCGAAGTCTTCATGAACAATCTAGCCACGCGGAGGAGGATAAGGTAGGTTGTCTGTCCCTATATGATGTCATGGATGACATCGAGAAAACCTTTTTTTTTTTTGGATCATTACAATGACCCTCTGGATTATTTTTATACTTTTGTGATTATTGACTTGTTGATATTGGTTGTATGGTTGTTGGGTGAATCGGTTGAGATTTATACAACTTTTTGATTTAGGTAGAGGATTATAATTGTAAAATGAATTTGCTGGTAATATCCTAGTAAATGGCCTCGAAATGAGATTTTGATGGTTCCATTAGTTTTAAAACAGCCGAATTAGGCTAGGAGCATGGTTGGTCAAAGAGTTGAGGGTCCCGATGGAAATATAAGTCAGAAATTGTAAAATTAGTTCAACTGTAAGCAAAAAAGTGATTATCTATAAAAACCTAGCTAAATATGCTCGGAATGGAAATTTGATCGCGTGGTAAGCTCCAGAACATTGAATATATATTAAAACTACTCTTCATTGGATGGCGGGGACTTTTGGGTGCATTCTTACCCCCTTTGTTCTTTTAGCTAAAATAGGTGTGAAATAAGTGGGACCCTCATTTTTCTGTAAGATGCTTCATTGAAAATTTCAACTGTACCGTTGGATCTGGAACATCAAATTTCATATAGTTACACTATTTATTTGTATAAAATAGACATCAGATGAGTCAGGAATGCCCCAGAAACTTTTTTAGAATAGTTGGTACAAACAGCAGAAAAGTAACCTTTCGTGTTCGAGGAGGGTGAAGCGCATTTGCAGGCTAAACGGGAGCAAAGCTCCACATTTGCGTGACCCTTGCCCACATTCACGGAGGGCCAGCATGCATAGATGAACAATTGTGGCACCAGGACTGCGTACCTGGAGGCCTGGCATATGCCAGCCCCGCGTTCGTGCAAGGCTAGTGGTGGGGCAGCGAAGCCAACCTTTAAAAGGCTTGGTCATGACTCAAAACGAAAGAAATATTTCATTTGAGCATAACTTTCATTCCAAGACTCATTTTCTAGCGATTTAAAAGGTTACACTGTAAGAATGTTTTCAAGGAATGTCATAGAAGTGTCGAATTTCAATTTTGGCACGTATTTTGAGGTAAAATCATTATTTTCATTGATTATGTATTAAAACCATGTGAAAACTTTTCAACATGATATCTTGGTCATTTCTCAACTGAATTAAGTAAAATTTGAGTCTAAGTTGTGCTATTTTCGAGAGGAATGTTGTGGTATGTTTGGGTTTTGATAATTTGACTGTATTTTTAAGAAATTTAACCAAGAACTTGAGTAAGAAATATTTTTGATAAGAAATGAAACCTCATTTTAAAGTCATTTCTCTGTCTTTTAAGGTCTGTTTTGGGCTCAATCTCTAGCTATAGACTTGGGGTGATGGATGACTCCATATCTTGGACTCATTTTGGGCTTAGAATTTAAAGAAATGGTGTCCTCAATGTGCTATTAGGTTACAATTACTAACTAATATGCATGTGTTATGTCAAGAATAGAGATAAAAGTGCACAAGTGTACAATACTTAACAAACCATGCAAAAGAAGTAAAAATAACAAAAAGTCAGACAAAAGTAGCTTTGCCGACATACGCAACAGACCAATAAAGAATCAGTGAGACCGCCTAATATTTCAACATTCAAGTCCCAAGCCCATGCTAGAAAGGCAGTTAGAATTAACATCACCAAACCAAGTCGGCGTATCGCCGACTTGCCATAGAGACCGCCTAATGTTAAAGAACTCATAACCCCAAGCTTATAATAGAAGGGCGATAAAAAAGGAACTTTGATGAATCACCGAACATGATTGGCACAGGAAAGAACCATTGCCCAATATTGTAGAGATCCAAGCCTATAAGGAGATGCCAGAAAACAGTCAAGTGCACATTCAGTGCATCACTGGAATGCTTGGTGATCGGCGACCTTGACCGCCTAATAGCTATTTGGTGCACAGATAACCACTTATTTTTCACAAACTATTTAAACATTTTGAAAAGGACATTGTACACATCGTTCATATCAATTTTATAGAGAGAGAGAGTAGGAATAGGGTACGTTGAACATTCTTGTCAAGAGTATAAAGGGTGAGAGGGGTTCAAGCTAGTAGAGGCACAAATTGAGGAGATTTTCTAGTTGAAATCAAATTTTCTCTTATCAATCTTGTTACCCATGAACTCATCTGCTAAATTTGGTATTGAATCTTTAATTTCTAGCATGAGTGGCTAAAATCCCCATGTTGAAATTGTGTAAATAATATGAGTTTTTTATTATATGATGGGTTTATGATATTTTGACTATATTGTTGTTAATTTGAGTGAATTTACATCTATTTCTAATATTCATATATAATTTCAAGGTTGCAAACTTGGGGTTTACTTTAGATCTTTAATTATTACTTTAATCGAAATAGTTAGAGTGTAGAATAGATGTATTAGTCGGAGAACTTTTGGGGTTTCAGTTGAATGCCATAACCATGGATTTGATGACTAAGGTATTAAGGGTTTTGTTGTTAATTCTTAGGCCAAGAGTGTCCTCGTAAGTCCGCATATGATGTTGTAATTGAATCATGTGAAACACCCGTGTTGTCGTAATTGAAGCATGGATTACCAATAACCTAGCCTATTCACTCATTTTTAACTCAATTATTTAAATATGTAGACCCATCTTAGTAGATCTATTCTCATATTTGCACATCTCCAACTTCTCTCTTTGTCTGTTGATCAATTCATTAATTTAGAAATTGTGTTACTGAATCTTGATTTTACTTATCGTAACCCCCTAGATCTGAACCTACAATCATCTAGTACAATGTATACTTCGCTTCTTGAACCACCATTGCCTATGGAATTTGAACCCAACTCTTTAGTTGGGTAATATTCTGATAACAACCATCCCTGGTTCCTTTGAGTAGTGGGTTTGAGCGTTCATTAAAAATGATGTCATCTCTGGGGAATGGTGCTAGTTTTTTACTGAAGTATTTGTTGAACTTTTTTTTGTACTTAGAATTATTTTACTACTTTTTTATTGTTTTTGTTATTGAGAAATAGGTGTTAATATGGAGGATGATGGGAGTGTCGAAGGTGACAACCCAAGAGAAGTGAATGGCCTGCGAAAGGTAGATTGGGATTAAGTGGGGAGTATTGGTGCAATCTTACTACCCCAAGTAGCTGGAGGTGCTGAGTTCCATGTCAGAAACATACCTAAAAATGCTTCAGCTAAAGGGATTATTCAGAGGTTAGGCCTAGGAAGACCACATGAACATCTTCAGAATTTCTTAGATGTATGTTTGTCGTTCAGTTTTCAAGGTTGTCACACAAGAAGATATTCTTCTGTGTCTCTTCCCATTCTCCATAACAGGAGAAGCAGTGAGATGGTTGGCTAAGCTTCCCTGAGGATCAATAACTTCTTGGGAGGAGCTACAAAATGAGTTCCTCAAAAGGTTTTTTCCTCCTTCGAAGATGATTAAGCTGCGTCGGAGCATTGAAAATTTCAAAAGAATAGAAAATGAGTCTTTGCATGAGACATGACTGCAGTTTTATAGACTTCTCCTTCAATTCTCGAACCCCAAAATTCTTGACCATTTGCTACTACTATATTTCTATGTGAGCCTAAGTGTCATCAATAGGAGTGTATTTGATAAATTAGCAAGAGGAGAATTATGAAGTACACACTTTCTGCTGCTTGTGAATTTCTAGATGAGATGACCAAAATAAATAGGGATTGGTACACCAAGGAGGATTATGTGTCTTTAATAAAACAGGGATCAACCCAGGAGCAACTAGCAAAAGAGCAAGAGCGTGATAAAAATATTGTAAAAATGAGGGTGCATCTGAGTCTTTTTGCGAAACATATATCAAGTGGTGATCAAGAACAAGTAAGTGTTATAGGTATTGTTAGAAATGTATCTTATGAGTCTGATCCTAATGATACTGATCATAACAAAGGGGTGTATTTCAGGGGAAGTTGTGTGTTGGGTTCTTGACTGGGGATTTTCAAAGGGTACCCGAGAATCAAGGTCAAAATATTAAGGGCTAGAGAGATGAAAATCGGGTGAGTTAATATGAATGTTTGCAAGGAAAGGAAAGCGAGAAAAAGTATTTCATTCCACCTCAACATATGAAGAGGCCAAATGAGTTATTTATGAAACAGATCGGGTCCTTAATGGTAGAGATGCTTGCAAGAATCCTAAGTAAGGTGGAAGCCTCAGATAGTATGCTCTAAGAGATGAGATCAGGCATTTCCCAATTAAGCCAAATGGTGTTGTCTCACACTACCTCAATAAAATGTTTGGAGACATGATTAAAAACCCTTTCAGCTCAACTTAACACTCAATTGGAAAGTAGAGAGTAGTTGTGTATGGTTGTCGCTACACAAAATGGTCAGGCTATTGAAAGTGATATGGTAAACAAGACCCCTTTATTTGGGGGGAATAAAGATTCAAGAAAAGAAGATGTTGAATAGTGATTGTAGAATACGTTGGTCGTGGCATGCTAGGAGGTGAGTGCAGAGGTAAAGTCAGGGCTGAGTCAAATGAAATTAGTGATGTATCACCACAATCCTTTCCAAGATTGTTCTTCCTTGCCCCCAAAAGTTGAAGAAGAAGGGTGATGGTCTAAAATTTCAGAAGTTCCTCTCCACGCTCAACTCCCTTGCTATTAGCATACCATTGTTGGAAGCACCCACAAAGATGTTGGTTTATTCAAAGTTTATGAAAGAGGTGATGGCCAAGGAAAGAACTTTGGAATACAAAATGATTGAGGTATCACACAACTTCAGCGTGATCTAGACAAAAAATATAGTCGTGAAGAAAGATGTTCCCTATGCATTCACCATCTTGTGCACCATTGGAGCTTGTGAATTTGGTCTAGCATTGTGCGATTTGGAGGCTACCATCAACGTGATGCCTTTAGACATATGTGAACAGTTGGGAGTGAGAACCTTGCACTACCACCAATGAGCTTACTTATGGCGGATCAATCGATTAAAAAACCAATCAGAGTACTATACGATGTTTTAGTTAGGATGGATAGGTTTATTTTTCCAGCCAATTTTGTGGTGCTAGACTATGATGTGGATAGAGAAGTGCCCATAATTCTTGGTAGACTATTTTTTGCTATCGGAAGAGATTTGGTAGATATTGAAAAAGGAGAGCTGAAATTCTGGGTAAATGAAGAAGAGGTAAGCTTTAACATTGATGAAGCAATGAAGAGGCACTATGAATTTCAAGTGAACATTGTTGTCAATATGGTTGATGAAGTTGTTAAAAGTATTGGGGAGTTAGCTTACTCAAATGGTGGATCGCTAGTTGAGTTTTTGCTAAACTATGATGAGGTTTATGTAGGCGAATGCGAGGAAGCTATGGCAACTTTTATGAGGGTTGGGGGGTTAGTATAGAACTCTAATCAAGCTGGATGTAGATCTGAAAAATAGAGAAACTCAGCCAGCTAAGCCCTCTATTGAAGTCCCACCTAATCTCAAGTTGAAAGAACTCCTAAGTCATCTCAAGTACATTTTTCTGGGCAAGGAAAACACTTTGCCGATTATAGTGGTTGTCAAATTAGATGAAAAACAAACTAAAGACCTTGTGAATATGTTGAAGAAACATGTCATACACATTAGATGGACTATCGCAGATATTATGGGCATTTCTTCGGGAATCAGCTCACATAAAATCAAGTTGGTAGAAGGTTACAAACCAAGTGTTAAACATCAACACTCATTGAATCCTCCTATGCAGGAGGTAGTTAAGAAAGAAATCATAAAATAGTTGGATGCAGGTGTAATATACCCAATTGCATATAGTAATTGGGTAACTCCAGTTCAATGTGTCCCCAAAAAGGGATGTATGATTGTGGTGCCAAATGAAAAGGGTCAATTGATTTCTACAAGACCAATCATAAGTTGGCATATTTGCATGGATTACAAAAAGTTAAATGCCTTAATAGAAAAGGACCACTTCCCACTACCCTTAATGGATCAGATGTTGGATAGACTAGTGGGAAGGGAGTGGTACTGTTTCCTTGATGGGTATTCTGTATATAATCAGATATCTATCACTCTGGAAGATCAAGATAAAACCACATTCACTTTCCTATATGGTACTTTTTCTTTCAAGAGGATGTCTTTCACGCTGTGTAATGCTCCAGAAACTTTTCAGAGGTGTATGTTGTCCATTTTTGCAGACATGGTAGAGGAATCCATGTAGGTTTTCATGGATGACTTTTCAGTGGTTGGCGATACTTTTGAACAATGTCTAGCTCATTTAGAAAAGGTGTTGCAGCGATATGTTGAGAAGAATTTGGTGCTTAATTGGAAAATGGCATTTTACGAAGAAGGAAGGAATTGTCATGGGACATAAAATTCCAGGTAATGACTTGCAAGTTGATCAGGCAAAGTTAGATATAATTGCAACCCTTCCACCACCTATTTCAGTTAAAGGGGTGAGAAATTTTCTAGGGCATGATGGTTTCTACTGGAGATTTATAAAGGACTTTTCCAAGGTCGCCAACCCCATGTGTAAGTTATTGGAGAAAGATTCTCTTTTTATCTTTGATTCCTTATGCTTGAAATCCTTTGAAGCTCTCAAGCAGAAGTTAATCGAAGAGCCCATCATAATCTCCTCAGATTGGTCCAAACCATTTAAGGTAATGTGTAATGCAATTGGTATAGCATTAGGAGTTGTGTTAGGTCAAAGGGTTGGAAAGCTTTTCCATCCTGTTTATTATCCTAAAAAAATGTTGAACACAACACAGCAGAATTTCTTAGTGACTAAGCAGGAGCTCCTAGTTGTAATGTATGCTTTTGAGATGTTTCGTGCTTATCTTCTAGGCACGAGGGTTGTTGTTCACACTGACCATGCAACACTTCACTATCTTATGGGAAAAAAAGATGCCAAACCAAAGCTCATCTGATGGGTACTACTGCTAGAAGAATTTAAGGTTAGAGATAGGAAAGGATGTGAGAATTAGGTGTCCAACCACTTGTCTCAACTTGAGCCACAAAGTTCAAGAGTTGAGAAAGAGGATATCTCCAATAGATTTCTTGAAGAGGTCGTGATGAGGGTAGCAATAGTCGACACTCCATGGTATGATAATTTGGCAAACTATTTGGTGTGTGAAGTTGTTCCAGATTTTCCCAATCCTCACCAAAAGAGAAAATTCTTGTATGATGTGAAGAAATATAGTAGGGTGAGCCCTATCTTTTCAAGGAATACACAAATAATATGATCTAAAGATGTGTATCAGAATCTTCAATGGAGGTTATTTTGAGAGAATGTCACTCATCATCAGTAGGGAGTCATCACGGGGGAATTAGGAACTGTCTCTAAGGTGCTTCAAAGTGGTTAATATTGGCCAATACTTCATAAAGATGCTCATGAATTCGCAAAAGCATGTCCAAAAATTCAACTTCAGGGGAATATTTTGAGAAGGCATGAATTTTCATTGACCCCAATCTTAGAATTGGAAATATTCAATGTATGGGGAGTGGATTTCATGGGACCATTCACAATTTCATTTGGTAATAAATACATCTTTCTGGTTGTTGATTACGTCTCCAAGTGGGTTGAAGCAGTTTCCTTTCCATCTAACGATTGAAAGTAGTGCAGTTCTTAGAAGAAGAACATACTTACTAGATTTGGCACTCCTCAAGCTATCATCACATATGGTGGAGCCCACTTTTACAAGAAGATATTTGGGCCGTTGATGAGCAAGTATAAAGTTAAGCACAGGATGATGACCCCGTATCATCCTCAAGCAAATGGGAAAGTAGAGGTATCTAATAGAGAGATAAAAATGATTCTTGTAAAGATGGTGAATGGGAGCCGAAGTGATTGGGTAGCCAAGCTTGATGATGCATTATGGGCCTATCGTACAACATACAATGATCCTATTGTAATGTCTCCTTATCGGCTTGTGTTTGGAAAGGCTTGCCATTTGCCTATCGAACTCGAACATCGAGCCTTATGGGCCTTAAAAAACTCAACTTCAAGCTCGATGGGGCTCTAGAAGCTTGGCTTACTCAACTTCATTTGCTAGATAAGTTCATATTAAAACCCTATGAAAGCTAGTATTGTATAAGAAAAAAATGAAAAGATAGCATGACCTAAAGATCCTGAAGAAAGAATTTGTTAAGGGGGATCCAATGATGCTCTAGAATTCTAGGATGTGATTGTTCCCTTGGAAGCTCAAATCAAAGTGGTCTAGACCTTTTAAGGCCACTGATGCACTTGTAAATAGGGTAATAGAAGTTGAAAATCATAATGGGGAGAGATTCAAAGTGAACGGGCAGAGACTTAAAAACACTTTGGAAACCACCAGATGTCCAGGTGGTTAACATCATGTACATGAGTGATGTTTTAGCTTGTAACGAATATCATCATGTCGTGACGTAAACTCAGGAGCTTCTTGGAAGGCAACCCAAGTGTTAATGGATTTATAATAATGTGTGTTGATAGTTGTAGGTATTGAGGTTAAGATTTTAGGTTGGAAGAAGAAAGGAAATACTTTATGCATGATCAACGAATTGTCAATTGGACTTGGTGATCTCAACTTTGACCGCCCCTTGTGTCATTCAATGATGTTAGAGTTGTTATTAAATTTTGTCTTCCTAATTTTTTATTAGCATATCGCTGAACCAAAGAGGTGATGGCTTGTTTTCCCACCTTTTGGTTCATCAACAGGTCCCCCAGGTCCCCTGAGTTGCTACAAAATTTGATGATCCCTTGTGCAAATTGGTGTGACACCAAGGGAAAATGATGATCCCAATTTTGACCACACTTTGAGAGAAAATGTTAAAGATAAGACATTGCAAATTTAGGCGACCAAGGTGATCACTCAGTGCATCTCCGACTTGTTTGGTAACTCACAACTACTCTAATCTTTGGTCCATGAAGTATTCCCTAAATGAGGTAAAAAAATGATCTTGGGCATAATTAGTGTATCACCGACTAAGCTCTGCTAAAATGAATAGTGACGCGGAAGTTGAATCATCTCAAGCATATCCCTTAAATACACGTTAAGTGTCTTGCCTTTTCATCCCCCCATCTACCTTTCTTCTAGAGCACACCATCTGGACTCCTATAGATTTATTTCAAACATTTTTCTTTCTTTGGGATTAATGCATGCTACTTCAACGCTCTTTTCTTTACTTCCATTTCTAGAACATGGCATTTCAGGTATATGGTCCTTTTTCCATTTAACTTAGTACCATCATGAAAATAGATTTGAGGGGTAGCATATGTTTTTGCCTGATGAGGGTGGGTTCTGATACTCTGTTCATATATTTTGTTTTTAAAAACTCTTATTTGAAATAGTGGTGTCGCTAGGGCACCTTGAATTTTGTTGTTGGGTTTCAATGTGAAGTGTACAAATGTTGATGAGTTGAGTATATGTTCTTATGAATATCAACATCTTTGAACTAAAAATGCTTTTGATTTTGGTTGTAATAGCCTTCCTTGTGTATATCTAGGCAAAGTCTAAGTAATTCATGGTCTTGGTTGAGCTACTTTAACTTGCTCAATGATAGATTAGGTGATGTCATTCTTAAGGGTAAGTCATTATTTGACCGAAATCATTACCATTGGTGTGATTGTTAGCTTTAGGTTAGGCTCATGCTGTGAGAAGTTCCCTCTATTTTATCGATATGCACCTGGGAAATACTTAACGAATGTGGGGATTTAGGCTATCAACCAGGCTTGATGGTGCTTAATTTTATCGCCGAAGTTGACTTGGTGATACGCCCAACTGACACACATGTCACAAACTTTTGCATGCTTGAGAACTCTACTTTTGTGACTTTAGGCGATTGCCAGTTGGATTATCGAATAAGTTTGGCAATCCACCGAACCTGTTTGGAGGGATAATTGGCCTCAACTACCAAACACTTTTCTGAGTTTCTTGCATTACTTGGGTGTCTTATCTATTTGTCTAGCTTTGTTTGACAGGTGAGATGCAGTTGAAGACTTCAATAATGAAGGGTGTGATATGATTTGGGAAAAAAATGGGCAACCCTTGCCCTAGGTATATAGACCCTTTTGAGATCCTTGAGTGAGTGGGAAAGGTGACCTATAGCCTCACATGGCTGCCAGGAAACAAAATCTCCATGGCCAATTCAAGGCAAAGCATATACCCTCATATGAAGGTTAAAGATAATGTGTTCAAGAACAAGTGTGCGACCATGGAGGATCCTAAAAAATTAGCAGCAGAGAAGGATAGAGAGAAGACTTTTCCTGACTAATTTAAGGCTAGGGTGGAAAAGAACAAATCAAGCTAGGAAAGAAAGTTTGTCAGGACTTGGAATGGTTTAGCTCCCTTCAATCCCAACTTTAGTGCATCATGGAGTGTATCAGGAGGATTCGTAAACTCACTCCTTCGTTTTATAGTTATTATTGTTTATTCTTCTACATTGATGGCAATGTCTCTTTTTGAGGAGTGATTTGGTTGATTCGGAATATGGAAAAGACCTTAGGCCTTCTTTGGTTCTATTTGAGTCCACCTTAACCATATGAGCCTCCAATGACATCAAATTGATTCCTTAGTGAAACCCCTTTGAGCCTTGATCCTTTCTTTGGCAGTCATGTAGCCTTGACTTGTATTTGTCAAAGACAATTTCTTCTTGTTCATTTCCAGTCCTTCCTTGAGCTTAAAATAAGCAAAGTGATGGCCAAAGGCCAAAGTTGGGGGTGTTGGTAAAAGAGGGGTGTCTCTCATGAAAGAGTTGAGGAAAGAAAAAGGAAAAAAGGAAAGGGGAGGAGTCCTTAAGTGAAGAGAAAAATGAAAATTGATCCAAAAATCTAAAAATAATTAAAAGAATAGAATTACTTGAAAAAGAGGACGACCCTCCAAAACTTGAAAGATCATGCAAAGGGAGAGACACCTAGGATGAAAGATCAAAAGTGAAAAGGTGTTAATAGGAGAGGAAAAGAAGAGGACCAAAGGGATCCATGAGTATGAAAAGAATGTGTAGAGTTCAAGGAAGGATGAGCCACTACTATCCATATGTTATCCTACCCAGCCTTAACCCTACATTACAACCTAAATAAAGTCCTTTGGGATCCTAGTCCGGAATGAAATTAAATACACTCAGATTGAGAATAAGAGCAAGCCTATGGGTTGAAGCTTACATGTTCTTTGTCGATTGGGAGAGTGAGTTTTGAAGAGATCCTTGGAAAATATTGTTCTAATCTTGTGTGTACAAGATCTTCTTTGGTGTAAGGGAAAATGGTAATGCTTTCAGGTAGTGATCAGCAGCTACATGAACAACTGTGAGTATAGCCATGCCTTGATCACTCCTTAGTCACCTCTTGAGGCTTCAAAATCACATAAATGGTTTGTGGAAGTTTGTGGGTGGATGAAAAAGGTGGAATTATATGTGTTGCTCTTTGTGGCCCTGACTGCAAGCTCTGAATTGAACTGATTGATTTTCTTGAGGGAAAGTAAAAGCTTAAGTTGGGATGTTGATGAGTCCATATCTTGGACTCATTTTGGGCTTATAATGTAAAAATAAAATAGTGTCCTCGGTGTGCAATTAGGTTCCAATTACTAACTAATATGCATGTGATATATCAGGAATGGAGCTAAAAGTGAACAAGTGGACGATACTTAACAAATCTTGGAAAAGAAGCAAAAGTGTAAAACAGGTGGATAATAGCGGCTTTGCGGACATATGTGGCGGACCGTCAAAGCATCAGTGAGACTGCTTAATATTCCAGCACCCAAGTTCCAAGCCCATGCTAGAAAGGCAGTCAGAATCAACATCGCCAAACCAAGTCGGTATATCATTGACTTGCCATGGAGACTGCCTAATGTTACAAAATTTAAGACCCCAAGCTCATGACAAAAGGGTGATAAAGAAGGAACTTTGGTGAATCACCGAACATGATTGCCAGAGGAAAGAACCATCGTCCAATATTGCAGAGATCCAGGCCCTCAAGAAAATGCACAGGAAAGTTATCAAGTGCACATTTGGCGCATCGTCAGAGTGTTTGGCGATGGCCGACCTTGATCACCTAATGGCTATTTGGTGCACAGATTACCACTTATTTTGCACGTATTATTTAAACCTTTTGGAAAGGACATTGTACATATACTTCATATCAGTTTTACATAGACAGAGAAAAGGAGTAGGGTATGTAGAATATTCTTGCTCAAGAGTACAAAGGATAAGAGGGAGTATTCAGGCATCCCCACATACACTTTCAACACTATGTATTGCAACTTTAGCATTTTGATACACAACATTTGGGATGTATATTACGACACCGAAGTTGGTTCCAATAAGGCTAGTTCGGAAGAGATCATACTTGAATATATCAATGGCTACAGGATGCATGCTACTATACCATGACACATGATCGACAATATATTCATTCTTGTCAATATGATGGAAAAATTACATTGGGTATTGATCATTATATCCTACAGTGATTAATGTTTATTTGTGTACGATTCTATCAGATCGGCGCTGCATAACTCATACATTGACAATGAGGATAAGAAATATGCACAACTAATACCCATGTACCTTTGTATGTTTGACTTTTATCGAAAGAAAGGATTGAATGTATTTTCTCACCCAAAATACGTCATGTACTCAGATTTTGACTCATTCAAAATCGTGTATGTCAGCAACATTCCACAGCAACCTGAAGGTAACATGAAAGTTATAATCTACTCCCTCTGTCCATCTTTACTTGGCCCCTATACTATTTTAGGATGTCCAACAATACTTGCCCAGTTTATGAAATCAAGAGATAAT
>JBCEWC010016862.1:0-12847 GCA_038996855.1 Solanum aculeatissimum
TCTTCAAGGATGAAAGAGGATCCTTGAATCAAGTCCCACATACCTTAATTTCACCAACAAATTGCAAGGTCAAACTTTGTCAAGGTTGTCTTCCCCAAATTCTTCAAGATTTCTTCAATGGAGGCCAAGAGGATTTTGGAATTTCCAATGTGAGTGTAGGAGAGTTTGAATGGATGAATGAGGGTTTGGGGAATGATTTAGAGCTTTAGGAGACCTTAGGATACCCAAAAGGGGCTTAGAAAAATATTAAATCACGAAAATATCATTAATGAAACGAAACTTTTCAAGACTAAGCAGAGTCACACAGACTGCTACAGTGACCGTGTACTGGTCACACAGACCGTCCAAAGGCTCCATCAAAAAGTACTTAGCCAATTTTCTAACGCGAACTCTCGGAGGACTTTGTAGAACACTTGACGGGCAATCTTGACGGGCCATTTGGGGGTGCACGGACCGTCCCCCTGTCCCGTGACCCCTTCCTTAGTCATCTATGCTCACCACAGCCTAGCCAAGCTGCTTTCCCACTTGACGGGATAGTCCACGCACCGTCAAAGTGCACACGGGCCGTTTAGTGGTCCGTGGCTTATGACTTGTCTCATGGGGTGGTTCCTTGCCACCCCTAGCTCACTGGACCACCTCACGACACCCCAAATGAACCGTGACAAGTTTCACGGACCGTGGCCCTGCCCTTAGTAACTTTTCAGAGCCTATCTCCAATGTCTTTCGAATTTTAGGCAGTCCCACTGTTTAGACCATAACGCTCTCATCTGAACTCCGAATCGAGTGAATCCAGTTGAATTGTGAATCTAACTCAATGAGATATAATTGATATATATCATCCCACACGCTTCAACCTGCATCAAAAGTTATGTTTGTTCAAATTCTACTGCCCAAATGACCTCTTTAGGCAACACACTGAACCGTTTTGCATTCGGATACTTAAACTCAACCCGTGGCTACTAAAACTCAACCATGACCAGTAGTACATTATATAAGACCAACCATAAGGAGTTTTCAAAAAAATTGGGTTGTTACTGGTAATCAGGTATGGAGGATTATTTTTATCTTTGTAGGCATATTGTATCAATGTAAGTTGTTGTGTATTTGAATAATAAGATGTACTAATATTCGCTAATGATTAGAGGTTCCATATTTGGAATTTATTTTCCTTTAAGATGACAATGTTTTCAATAGTACATATTTCACTTCTAAATGGTGAACTTTTGATAGTGCTACGAGAATGAGAAAACATCTATTTTATACTGTGTTAGATCTTATGATTAGATAATCATGAGTATTTAGAAAAAGAAAGAATAAATCACCCTATATACTAGATCAGTAATGGAAAGCTTAGGAATGCCTTATTAAATTATTATCATATGTGTTGTTTGTCTCTTTGGGAACACCTTATGAATATATTGTTAATTTAATCATTCATTGTGCTGTGGAGATAGTTGTTATCGTTAATTCATGGCTTAAGGTGTGAGATATTAAGGTTTATCTCTAAGCTTAAAAGTTTTGGATATTGGGACTTGATCCTACTAGCATGTATGATTGATGTCGTTACTTAATATTTTTCATAGATTGAGGTAAGTGGGGGTTGTTTTGATGGGTGTTCTACGTGTACAAGATTGTGAAGCTTATCATTAATAAGGTAAGTAAGACTTTAAGCTTTATTTCTTCTTTTCAAACATGCTTTGAAAAATATATTTTTCTCTGCCTGGTGCATGTGTTGGGACAAGCATGTGCTCGACATAGTTGGTGTTCTTTAATAAGCCCTAGATATGCTATTTTGGGAAGAATATCAACTATGTTTATAAGTTATATGTGGTATGATGTTGGATATCGTTATTCATTATTGTGATATGGTTATTAGGGGCATGCATAGCTGTTGTAATATATTAGGGGCATATCCATGTTGTCGTAATATGTTAGGGGTTTTGTACACGCTGCCATAGTATATTTTTATAGCATTATACATACTTTCATGAACTTGTCGGGGTGATAGGTTGATCTACGTAACTGCCATTATGACAAACGTTGAGTGTGGATTGAATTGAGACATATAGTTAATCCTTTTGAACATTTGTTTGAATTTATTGAGCCTTATTTTATAAGTATATTCTTTTGTATATTATTCATGTTTATTCATTGTGCAGATATATTTAATAACTCTTGTTTCATGGGTATTAAAATAGTGAATCGAGGATCTTACTGGTTATATAGCTGACTTCTTACTTGCATTAACATGCAGATACTGTTGAAGAGGGTGAGATTGTGGCTGACAAGTTCGTTCCCGTGGACTCTGTTACTGAGGTGAGCCTTCACATTATTCGTTGAGGCTACATTTTAGCTCTATCCATTATAGCTTATTTTTTTCTTGGAGTTGTATGCCCGATAGTTGAACTCATGTCACTCTATTAGATGTTCAATGATCTTATTATGGCATTTCGGCTAGAGATATTTTGTCAAGTGATTTTTTTCTTTCATAACTTGATATATGATTTTGGTTCGATAGTTATTTCATTTTGATGAGCAGTAATGCGGTTTGGTGTTGTATATATTGTATCTCAGTGCATAGATAATTTGGATGAATGTACGGATATTTGATTCTCCTGACAGATGGTATTGATGGGTGTTAGTCACATCTGGGGATATTTTCGGATGTGATGGGATTTTAGCTTAGAAGATTTTGGGGTGTTGAGGTTGGTTATAGTAGAAATTTGGAACGTTATAGGTAGGCCAAATAAGAATTGGGGGAGTTGAATTGATAAGATTTGACACAACTTGAATTGGTAAGGGGACATGACCTTAGATATAGACAGATATCGAGGATTAAATTTAAAAGCTAGTAGGTAATTAAGTATTGTTGTACTTCTAGTAATGTGATTTAGGTATCACATAGTTTCTTTTTCTCAAATGTGTATTAATAAGTATTGATGCACTTACTTTGTGCATTTCTATTTTCTTGTCTTTTTTTCTTTCTCTCTTTCTTTGTTTCTTTCATGTGCCGATTATTATTATTATTGTTGTTGATGTTGTTGTTGAGGGTCTATAGGGAACAACCTCTCTACCCTTTAAAGGCAGATGTAAGGTTTAGCACATATTCTATCCTCTCCAAACCTAGGTTTCACATGTGAAAATTCATTATGTATATTATTATTATTGTACCTGTGAGGTAGCGCACCTCCAATCAACCCTAAGTTTTGAAAAATAATAATGGGTGAAGGAAAACTTCACACAAATCACTTACAACAATCAATTATAATGAAGTACCAAAAATTTATGAAAGATGAGTTACCCAAGTATAGGAAAAGATGATCATGGATAACATGAAGACAAGAGATAAAATTCGTAAGGTGTGTAGAAGAATGAAATTTGGGCCATAAAAAATAATCCATTTCCAAGCCCTCAAAATAAAAATTATAATCCATGAATTCTTTTTTTTTTACAATAGACCCATGTGATAACCTACAATTAACCCTGTTTTCTAGATGAATCAAAATTAATATTATCTCAAAATATATTCATTTATTTTCCTAAAAAGACACAAAAAAATTTCAAACTTGTCAATACGAAAGCCAAATAATTCTTCAAATAGGGACGACCAGACCTGTCAACCCAACAAAAATCTTCTGAAAAACCCTAAGAGTTGCATCCATGGAGAAATTGAGACAAGGCATTATGAAAATGTCCAACAAGGAACCAAATGTACCATTGTCTGAAACCCAGAATTTCATTCTTCAACAGCACCTTACCAGTTTCCTCTCTGATATTTGTACTACCCCTGTTCATCCTCCTTATACTTGGGTAACACTTCTTTCATTATAGTTGAAGCTTTTCCTTGCACAAATGTGAGTTTACAGTCTAATCCAATGTTTTTGTTTTGTTATAGATGATCAAAAAGGCATTGCAGGGATTGATGATGAAGAGGGTTCCACTGAAGACTCGATTTCTGAGTTTATCAAGCAAGAGCACCACAGTTTGCCAAGGGCACACTTGACCATGCTGAAGCATCAACTTCAGAGAATGACTGAAAAGGGAGAAATCCTTAGGGATGATGGAGGACGTTTTTCGCTTCCTGGTGGCAGAAAATCTCAAAGGAAAAGAAGGAAGATCCTCAAGATGAGGTACGTGCCAAGGAACCAAAAGATAAGCGTCGTGGGAGGCTATGCAAGGGCAAGGATGGTGGGGATGATCCAGATAGTATTCTTCTGAAGGACTTGAGATTACCTAAGAAGTTGACAAGGAATAAATCATCAAGGTCTAGGAAAGTGGTGGAAGGAGCTCAAATGTCAGTGTTTACATATTAGTTGTTGTGTTTATTGATCTACAATATAGTAATTTGAATGAATAGTTTTACTTATTTGAAAATCACCTATATTTTCTCTAGGTTTTGCTCTGTACATTAGAATTTGTGAACTCTCTAAAGGTTTAGCCTGTTAAGTTATATGAATATTATAAAATTCTTTCTTTTTATTGAGGAGGATGAAGACTTTGCTTAGATTTATTGTATTAGACTGAAATTTATGAAATGTTTCTGGTTCAGTCCAGCTCTTCCTCTTTGTCATGAAATCTGAACCACTACCTTTAATTCTTTGTCTAGCTATTGTGTACATTTCTTCAAAGAGAATCGATTTATCTCTTCACTTTGTTTGGAATTGACATGTAGCTTATTTATTGATATATTCACTTGTCTAGTGTGATACTGCATTTTCAAGTGAGCAAAATTGCAAATCATTCATAAAGTTTCTATGAAGATAGCATTTCCTTCCTCATCTCTTCATCAAATCCTGGCCATCCAACTCCCTTAATGAATCATCAAAGTTTCCGAGAAGAGTTGAAACAATCCTCATTTTGTTTCTTTAGTTTGTGTATCAGCTTAAACAAATTGCTTGTAACATTTGTAGTCTCAAAACAAATGCTCCTTCTGGAGAGTAGAGTATTTCTGTGGATCACATTTTGAATTTTACTACTGCTCTGGGAGTCGCCAATGGTAATGGAAGTAAAAGGAACGTGAAGCTCATACACAAGTCGCATAACTTGGTAGGAGGAAAAGTCAGTGATGATGTTTCCAAAAGAAAAAATGACATCCTAGAAGAAGCTTGTAAACTCACCATTATTGATAAGTTCACAAGAATCTAGTCATTCAATTGAAGAAATTAGAAATAACTTCTTGAAAATGGTTTCCACAAAAGGGGTGTATAATATACATCATGTCTTTATTGATTTTGATTTAGAAGAAGATCATAGAAATGTTTATGATAGGAAATTCATATCTATATGTAATATCACCAGATTTAGTTTTTATATCCAAAATCTTCTGATGTTGGGGGTATTTACACATGTTTTAGCCATGCTCTACCCATTTTTATAACCATTCCTGACTTAAAACATGCTACATGCTCTTGATTATTACTCATTTTAGTATTTTGGAGCTAATAAAATGTGTTTTGTGATTTGTAGGGAAATGCTTGAAATTTGGCTATCTGTGGAGCGAAAGAGGCTTGAAAATCAAGCTCGCTGAGGTTTTTTGTCACTGCAGAGAAAAGTGAGAGTGAGGCTCCATCTCTCGCTGCACCAAGCCCAAAGTTTGGCTCCAGCCCTCACAGAGCAAAGCTAAAAAGGCATGGCTAAAAGTTCAGCTTTTGCCATTCATTTTTGTAGGACCTATTAGTCATTTCCTATGACAGCTATCATGAGGCAGTTTTGAGGGAGGTCGAAACATTTGAGCATAGGAGAGAAGTGACTTATCTTCTCTTAATTCTAGCATTATTATTGCATGAAACATGCATCTTTGCAAGTGTAATCAGATTATTAGTTGTTAAACACCCTATTAATTGTTCCAAATATGCTTTTCTACTATATTAATTAGTTCTTCTAATCTTGCTATTACTATTCTATTGATTAGCTACCACTAGAATAAATGGATAATTGTCAACGGAACTCAAAATGAGGGCAGTTAGGGATCGAACTTTGTTTTAAAGGAGTAGGATGCATTTTGTGGAATGGATTTGCTGTTAGGATTGAAATCATACCTACTTTCTCCTACATGGCTCCCCAACAGGAGATATAAATGCATTTGGATTAGTTATGAGTATTATCACTTAACAATATAGGTATGAGGCTGTAAATATAGAGCCAAATGGATCAATTTCATTGTTATATTATTCCAAGAATAAGAGCAATTTTTAGGTGTACAAGTAAATCTATCTAAGGAAATAAAATCAGAAAATATTCCTAAATATCTCGACCTAAGATTATGTTGTAAATACTAGATATGACTGTACATTTTGTAATACTCCTCCTCAAGTTAGAGTATATGTCATGCCCAACTTGTTACAAAGATATTTCATCCGAGTTTCATTCAAAGACTTCGTGAATATATCACCCAATTGTTCCCTTGCCTTCACATGGCCAGTATAAATCATGTTCTCTTAAATCTTCTCACGGAAAAAGTGACAATCAACCTGAATATATTTTGTCCATTCATGATAAACTGAATTTAAGGCAATATGTAGAGCATCTTGATTATCACACCAAAGTGTTGCTGGAGAAGTAGGATTCAAACCAACCTCAGCTAAAAGGTGTTGTATTCATAGTATTTCGCATGTGGACTAAGCCATAGCTCTATACTCGGATTCTGCACTAGATCGAGATACAACATTTTATTTCTTACTCCTCTAAGATACTAAATTTCCACCAACAAAGACACAATAGCGATTAGTCGATCTTCTATCAATTCTTGATCCAACCCATTTTGCATCTGCAAAACATTCGATGCGAGTATATCTTTGGTCGCTATACAATATGTCAAGGCCAGGAGCTCCTTTCAAATAGCACAGAATTTGTTCCAAGGCAGCCCAACATTTGACTGTTGGTACAGACATGAATTGATTGACAATACTGCCTGCATAGGCAATATCTTGACGAGTCACGATAAGGTAGTTCAATTTCCTAACTAATCTTCTATATTTTTCTAGAGCATCAAAAGGGTCCTCATCATCCTTAGTAAGATGTGTGTTAGGATCCATTGGGGTGCCACATGGTTTCGCTCACAACTTTATAGTTTCCACAAGTAGGTCAAGTACATACTTTCTTTGAGATTAAAAAAAATCTCATGCTTGCTTCTAGCTACTTCTACACCCAAGAAGTATTTCAACTGTCCCAAGTCTTTGGTATGAAATTTGTCATATAAAAAAACTGCTTGAGAGAAGAAATTTTAGTGCAATAATCTCCTGTAATAACAATATCATCAACATAAACAACTAGGAGAGTATTAAATATCAGCAACATAAACAACTTGGAGAATAATACCAGTCACTGACTGCTTGTAGAAGACTAAGTGATCACACTTTCTCTTCTTCAACCCAAACTCCTGAACTACATCTCTAAATTTTACAAACCATGCACGAGGACTCTGCTTTAGACCATATAGAGATTGTCTCGAATGAAAAACATTTCCATACTCTCCCTAGAAACAAATCCAGGCGGTTTCTCCATATACACCTCTTCATTGAGATCGCCATGAAGGAAAGCATTCTTGATATCCAAATGATGTAAAGGACAATGCTGAGAAGCAACCAAGGAAATAAATAAATTAACAGAGGTGAGCTTAGCTACGGGGGAGAGAGTATCTGAATAATCTACTCCATATGTCTGAGAATAGCCTTTAAGCCACAAGTCCATCCTTAAGTCTTGTGACAGAACCATTACAATTGACTTTGACGGTAAAGACCCATTTGCATCCTACCGCTTTCTTTCCCTTGGGTAAATCCACCATCCCAATTGTGGTTTTCATCTAGAGCATGTAACTCTTCAAGCATTGCATCATGCCATGTAGGATTAGTCAAGGCTTCTTTCACTATTTTGGGAATACAGATAGAGTCTAGAGAGCCAATCAAACAACTAGATGCAGGAGATAAGTGATCATAAGAAACAAAGTTAGCAATGGAATATTTGGATTTACACTAACATGTACCTTTCCGAAGAGCAATAGAAAGATCAAGATATCTCGAAGAATCAAGTGGAGGAGGAAATGGTGATGACGGAGTTGATGTAGGACAAGTATCGTCATTACCTTGCCTCCTTGATTAAACTTGAACAATTGATGATCTTGTTGGAACAAATGAAATAGGTTCTGAAGGCATACTAGTTGATTGATTCTCAATAAACAAACTAGCAGATGGATGAATACCATCATCTAATTGTTTTATTTTAGCATGAGTAACCTGATAGACCAATCACTCATCTTTCTCCACATGACTTGTATAAATTGGAGGTGCATAGAAGAATGGTATAGCTTCTAAAAATACCACATCCGTTAACACTAGGTATTTGCCAAGTTCAATAGAGTAACACTTATACCCTTTTTGAAGTCGAGAATAGCCCATGAAAACATATTTTAACGCCTTTGGATCTAATTTTGTAACAGATGGTCGAACATCTCGAACATAATATGTGATTCCAAATACCTTAGGTTCCACCGAGAATACTGATTTGTTTGGAAAAGGAACACTATAAGGCATATTACCTACCAACACAACCGAGGGCATGTGACTTATCAGAAATCAAGTTGTAGAGACTGCATCAACCCAAAATTATTTTGGGACTTTCATTAGGAACAAAAGTGTCTGAGCTGTCTCAAGTAGATGCCTATTCTTCCTTTCAACAACTCCATTTTGAGAAGTTGTATCAATACATGAAGACTGATAAAGAATACCATTGTTCTCATGTAAGATCAAAATAATTTTGAAATATATCTTTTAGTATTATCACTCCTTAGAATCTGCACTAAGGCATTAAATTGAGTTTTGACTTCAACAAAGAAGGTAGTAAAGTGAGTAAACACTTCAGATCGACTCTTCATAAAGTAAAATTCAAGTCATTCGAGAAACATCATTCACAAAATTTATAAAATATTTATGCCCAGTCCTAGAAACAACTGGACATGGTCCCCAAACATCTGAATGTACTAACTCAAAAGCAGACTCAACTTTCTTATTAATCCTTGGACCTACTGGAATACGATGGTGTTTAGCAAATTTACATTACTCACATTCCGGTGAGGGAATATTGTGAAACTGAGGACAAAGCTTTTTCAACAATGGTAGAGAAGGATGTCCTAATCAACAATATGCTTCAAATGGAGACACGACACTTGAGCATGCAACAAATCGAGATTCCTATTCATCAAGGATATAGAGATCATCAGATACATGTCCTTTACCAATAACTTGATTTGTCATAAGATCACGAAACAAACATTGATCGAGAAAGAAAGAGATATAACAATGAAGGTCTGTAGTAACTTTACTAACAGAAATCAGATTAAAGACCAACTTTGGTAGATTTAATAGAGATGACAGTCTAAGAGAGGAGTTAGGTTTAACAATTCCAGATCCAACACTATTACAGGTTGATCCATCACCTACTGTAACCGGATAAGGTATTTTGTGCTCTTGAAAACAAGAAAAAAATATTATGATTATCTATCATATGATTGGTGGCACCTGAATCAATCACCCATTTTTTTGAAGAGGTGATAAGACATGTTTTATCTTGTTTGGCAAAAGCATTGACTGAAGTTGATTCGTTCAATGATTCCTTATACTGAGAAAATTTAGCCAACTTCTCCACCGAAATCAAAACCATTTTGTTAGAAAATAGACTAGGAGTAGTAACAACCTCTCCCTAATCAATCAGTCTTTCCTTCCCCTCAAGTAAACTGCTCACTTTATGAAAACAAATTGATGTTGAAACCAATAGAATATCCCAAGTAGGCTATATCTAAAAGTCTCACTATACCCAAATAAGCCGTCAACAGATAACCTCCAAAACTATACCAAGTTCAGAAATTATTGAGCAATCGCAATCAACCTTCAACCATATACTAGAAGTATAGAACAAAAGAATAAACAACAATAAATACATAAGTGGCAAACAAGACAAAAGAGAGAGTATAGATTCTAGTTCAAGGATTCTCTTCACCAAAAATATGGTCCAATGATTAGAGGACCACCACAAATCATCTAGCAACTTAACTCTCTTCAAAATTTACAATATTCGTCTCAATCTCTTCTGTTCCGACTACCAGATTCTAGAGTTTTGTATATCAGAGGAGGCACGATAGGCCACTTTGATACCATGAAAAATATAGAGCCAAATGGATCAATTTCATTGTTCTATTATTTCAAGAATAAGAGTTATTTGTAGGTGTACAAGTAAATCTATCTAAAGAAATAAAATTTGAAAATATTCCTAAATATCTCAAAGATCCCTAAATATCTCTACCTATTATTATGCCATAAATACTAGATATGACTGGACATTTTGTAATGGAGGCTAACCTGGATAGATGGTTACAGGTTTGAGAGGTCACGACTGTTCCTTTACTTTGCTCCTAGTCAAAACCGTATTAGCCTATTTGTTTGCTGCCAGCCATGGTCCTTATTTTTTTGGTTCTTAGACTTCAACAGATTCCTCTTCAACAGGTCTGTAGATGTTTACAGAGGAAAAACATACAACAAATAAAGAGGAAACAGAGAGATTTCATTAAGTTGAAAAAGAGTTGTTTAAATACAGGAAATCCTAACAAATCTGTAGTAACTAATGTGGTAACTCATAAAAAGAACTTCCTAATAACCCAGAACAAGTCTACCAACAGCTAAATTTCTAAATACTAGGAAACTGACAACTAAACGAAAAAAAAAATCTTAACTGAAAAAAAATCTATCTTCTAAACCCAAAAGACAATCAGCAGCCATGTAATCATGCCAACGCAATATCAGTTAACAGCTCATGAGGTAGATTTCAACACTCCTTCTAGCATCAAGAGCTGCAAAGTCCAGGTTTGCTTATCAAGAAATCGAATTCACTTGCTGGGAGAGCTTTTGTAAAAATATCAGCCAATTACTCTTTCGTTCTAAAATACACTAGATTCACTAGACCATCCTTTTGCACTTCTCTAAGAAAGTATAGATTCATATTGAAGTGTTTGGTTTTTCTATGAAATACTGAATCGTGAGAAATAGTAATGGCAGCTTGGTTGTCCACAAATATCTCAGTGTTTTCCTTCATCTCCAAACCAGAATCACAAAAGATTGATCGCAGCTGTCGCAACAATGAATTCTGCCTCTGTAGTTGATTGAGTAACAATCTCTTATTTTTTTCGAATACCACGAAAAACATCCAATGCAAAAACTAAAACAATACATTGAAGTACTTTTCATATTATCACCAGAAACCACTCCAATCACTGTCAGAAGGTCCTTGAATTTTGAAATTCTGACACTTGCTAAATCTGACTCCATAACCCATTGTCCCTTTGACATATCTGAGCACTCTTTCTGCAATTCACATGGAGAATTCAGAAAAAGGGGTAGCACACTTACAACATACACTATATCTCGCTATATACAACATAGTAATTCGAACGAATAGTATTACTTATTTGAAAATCGCCTGTATTTTCTTTTTAAGTTTTTCTCTATACAATATAATTTGTGCAGTCTCTACAGGCTTAGCCTGTTAAGTGCTGTAAATATTTATATCTACAGGTTAGCCTGTTAAGTGCTGTAAATATTTATAAAATGCTTTCTTTTTATTGATTGAAAGATCAATTCTGCATACCTCTTTGTCATCTTGGAGTTTTGTATGGGAGATGAAGACTTCCGTTGATTAGGTTTATTGTATTAGATTGGAGTTTATAAAATGTTTCTGGTTCAGTCAGCCTCTTCCTCTTTGCTGCAGTGCTTTGTCTTGAAGTCTGAACCATTGCCTTTAATTCTTTGTCTAGCTATTGTGTACATTTCTTCACAGAGAGACGATTTATCTCTTCATTTTGTTTGGGATTGACGTGTAGTTGATTGATTGATATATTTACTTGCATAGTGTTTGATACTGATACTTGAGTTCCATCTCTATTCAAGGAATTCAGCTAATTTCGGTTTGAGATTTGCACGTCTATGCTTGTGTATATGAAGCTCATGGGGATTCAACTAGTTGATCCAAAAATGATTTCAAGTGAGCAAAACTGCAAAAAAGGAGAATCTGAATTATAGGCCATACCACTTTAAACCTGCATAAAGTTTCTGTCATGGTAGTTGTAATTGAATAGAAGTTGATATCTTATTCTAATAGGTAGAGATATAAATATAATACATTATGTGCTAATTTAGGAAAGAAAATAAAGAGGAATTCCTACAAATCTGCTAGCAAATTATAAGAGATTTCTATAGATTTGCTAGCTAATTATGCCTATTTACATTTCTAAGAACGATACCTATATACATTTAGTAACACTCCTCCTCAAGTTGGAGCATAGATATTAATCATGCCCAACTTGTTGCAAAGGTAATCAACTTGAATTCCATTCACTGTCTAGTAAATCAACTAGCTGCTCTCCTGTCTTCACATAGCTTGTAGAAATCAAGTTTTTTTGAATTTTCTCCTGAATAAAGTGACAGTCAACTTAATATATCTAGTTCTTTCATGATGCACTTGATTTGAGGAAATATTAATAGCATCTTTATTATCACACCAAAGTTTTGTTGGCGTATGATGCTTCAACCCAATTTCAGTTAAAAGATGATGTATCCACATGACTTCACACGTAGACTGTGGCATAGCTCTACACTCAGATTATGCACTGGATCAAGATACAACACTTTTCTTCTTACTCCTCCATGCTACTAAGTGAAACGACCCAAAAAGTTCCTAAAAATGTGCTTCGAAAATTACCGGAAACTTGTTTTAGCCATATCTAAAATTCCGTTTCGTTTTTCGAAAATCTGACTTCATATTCTTGTTTAGGGGGTCAAATGGAGTGGGAAATGGGTCTCACCCG
>JBCEWC010016863.1:0-12847 GCA_038996855.1 Solanum aculeatissimum
TTAAATAACAAGATTCTTTGTTGAAAGCTTGGCGAAGAAATTGATTAAAATATTAAAATACGCAATATTTTGAAATTAGAGGAAAAAATCATTAAAAAAAATACATTTTGCAATTTGCATGCTAATTATTCAAAATTGTTTTAAAAATTAAGAGTTCGACGTTTAATTCGTACTGTGGAGGGTAAAAATTGGGTGTCAACAGTTGGTTTGCGGTCATCCAACGCCATTTACTATTTTATCGCGATGTTAGTCCGACTCGGGTCCCAGGTCAAAATTGAAACCAACTCTTAGTCAAATTAAGATAGAGCGAAACTCAAACCTTCAATTTTAGGCATTAGCCTAGGAACGGTTTAATACGCGAAGGTATTAAAGTCCATTAGAAAAACTACCAAAATGTGTCAAAAGGTCCCCGACCTAACGACACATCATTTTGCGTGACATCTGAAAGATGTGTCTGTATTAAATTATTTGTCGTCTCCTGGGGGGTCTAACCGAGCCTTCTTTTGTAGGAATGGCTCATTTTCTCAAGTTTGACATGGTTGTAGAGGCTCCCCAACTGCTTCGAATGTGGTGGAACAACTCAATGTCGAACATAGAAGAGAACTGAACAAGCACATGGGTCTACTACCCTCGCTAATGGAGATGTCGGCCTATCCCGAACTAATAGAGGTTTTAATGGGATATTGGGATATGAAAGGATGGTATTCCCATTTGGGACTATGGAAATCACCCCGATTGTGGAAGAGATTCAGGATGCCATTGACATTGTCGGTACGGGAGGTAAAAGGAAGGTTAGGAAGGAAGGAGTTTTAATTCCTAACAAGCCAAGTCCGAAAGATATCATGGAGTACCTCTGTCTTAGATACACTGATTGGATTCACGGGTCAAGTGTCGCCTTATGAGATCTCTATAATCGGTTTGGGCACACCAATTTTTATATAACCTTCAACCAGGAATTCAAATCCTATCGGGAATGGGATCAGACACGACCTTTGGCATTTGTCATTGCACTGTTAGGGGTTATGGTGTTCCCCCAAGGTCCAAGTCTTAGTATCAACACCAGAATCATTATGGTTGCCCACGCCGCCTTTCACGGCTGTGAACATCAGGGTGTAAGGAAATATTGTCCACTCGTACCTACTATCCTGACTGATCCCTCGAGAAGTGTAGAAATGGGCATCGATATTTTCGAAGGTGTAATCTGCTTCTCCAATGGTGGATAATAAGCCATCTGATCAGAGTCGGAGGTGCCCAGGAACTCTCCACATTGGACAATTACAACTCTCTCCTAAGTCTAAAAGATAGGATGTACTGAGGCGACTTCGAACGAAAACGAACAAGACAGGGATGGGCCCAGGTTTTTTTTTTGAGTTGGGAGAAGACAATGTTTGGTGGATGTACGACCGGTTCATCTCAAAAGAAATCGTGATTCGAGGTCACAAACACCCTTTCCTGCCACTACCAAGAATTCGAGGTATTCTTCTATACGCGCCTATTCGGGTTATGAGGCAGTTTGGGAGAACACAAATTCTACCTCCCACGGGACACATGAATATCTATGTATTCGATCATGGAGATGACAAGGTCCCAAATGTCGGTGATATCATAAAAGAGTGGAAAATCCTTCAAGATTACTCAAAAAGTCTATTACCGAAAACCGATTCAATGCGGGGTATGTGACCGGGTACAAAGTGTGGCTGAAAAATAACTTACAAGGATTTGTGATTCCAACTCAGAATATTTATCGACATCTGGAGGACACTAAGTCGAAACTCAGGATAGAGTTAGAAGGGGTTAAAATTGAAGACAGAGAAATGCAAGAAACATTTCTTAAAAAATAGGAAGACAAGCACACCATCGAGAGTCTCACACAGGAAATAGAGAATTTGAGGAGTGGACTCGAAAAGATAGACGTTTGCATTGATACTTGCAGAGAGGGTGTCAGATACGAGAATTGGGAAGAAAAGGGTCGCTGGTACAATGGTCACATGTTAATGGCTCAATATGATATTCGTCGCATTCTGGGACAGTCAAAGAGGAGTAGAGCAAAAGAAGGACCTTCAGAAGCATTAGGCTGATTTTGCCCCTGCGTGGGTTTTTTCTATGATGTATTTATTTTTCAGCCCCTGCATGGGTTTGCTTATTATTGCCCCTGTGTGAGTTTTTATTTATATCTAATTTAACTAATTGCCCCTACGTGGGTTTGCTTATTGTTGCCCCTGCGTGAGTTTGCTTATTATTGCCCCTGGATGGGTTTTTATTTATGTTTAATTTAACTGTGTTTGCCTCTGCGTGGGTTTTTATTTATGTTTAATTTAACTATTTTTGCCCCTGCGTGGGTTTGCTTATTATTGCCCCTACGTGGGTTTACTTATTATTACCCCTGCATGGGTTTTTATCTATGTTTAATTTAGTTGCTTTTCAAATGACCCCTGCGTGGGCCCTTTATTGTATGTATTCCCTACCTCGGATTATTTCTCAGACGTTTCTTGTATATATATGAGAATTTATTTTTGGAGACAACATAATAATCTATTATACATACATCTTTCAAATTTGTTAGGCCTACCCCTGGTATTAAAAGGGTCACCTGTATTTAGGACGCGCAATAATTGTTTCTATGCTATTTGTTATAAATGTTTGTGTATTTTTGTTGTTTTATTTGGAGAAACTTTAGCCTACTCCTTGTCAAAAATATTCTATAGAATCCATTAGGCACAAATATCAGTCATTGTCAAATGTTCAACCAAATATTTTTCGAGTCTCAAGTTTCCCAACAAAGTTTGAACCCTTCAATCATCTCTAAAAAATTTATCCTCTTATCTCAGGAAAAGTTTTTCTTGCTATCAAAATGGAGCAAAATCAAAATGTTGGAAAGACTGAAGAGGTCCTGGGGGAGAGGCTTTGTCAGGTTACTCAGGAAATCTGGGAAACAAAAGAGAAAAATTGAGAGGTGAGTCAGGCCACTGAAGCTGCACTGGCTAGGATGGTCGAAGTTGACTAAGAAATCAAGCTTGCTAAAAGAAAGAATGAAAAGTTGAACAGGGTGAGTGAGTTGCTTTAAAAATACTCATTTACCTTGGAGGAAACCCTTGGAGCTGTACTAGCTCGAACTGCTGAGGTAGATGCAAAACTGGAGGCTACTCAAAGGGAGATAGCCATGTTGAAAGAGAAGAATCCCCATTGTGCTTTCCCAGGTCCGAGCAGGGGAGCTGGTGAAGATGACGCTGACACTCCACCGGCGTGATGACTCAGGGTCCAGCTGAGGACCAAGAAGATCAGAAGAAGTTTCAGTAAAGACAATTTATGTTATCGCATTGTCTTTTCTCTGTATTTTCCAATTTCCATGTAATGAAGTACTATTAAATATAAATTATCTTCTTGTACAAATTTGAACTACGTAGGGCCTGATTTATCCTTTGCGAGATATGTAGGCAACCTTTCCAGGCCCGACCCCTATCTATCAAAAACGATTCCCCTATTCTTTTCGCCTTTGACGATAGATATAAAGAAGATTTTGACTCAACGCAAGTCAATTTTCCTGATACACTACATCCAAAATCTGATAGATAAATTCCTATCTATTTTTCATATCTTCTGTACCCGTCGGCTTGTTTTACCTCCAAATGATACAACAATTATGTCTTTATCTGATCTGTGTGTGTTATTTTGTATTATCTGTCGATTTCAAGAAACTAACATATGTGCCTTTTGAGTAATTTTCTTTCCTCAGGTAATTAGAATTGATCTGTTATTGAAAATAACTGGCTGAACACCCTTATTTCACCAGATCAAAGGCTCCCAAAAGTTCCTTCCCCGACCGAAACTGTCCATTTAGAGAAACGACAATGGTTGGTAATAGCGAGGAAGCTGGTTTAACCGACGTGACTATAGTGGATCCTGTTATGGCTGAGCAGAATAAACTTATTGCACAACTGATGCAACAAATAGTCGAAATGAGGGTTGAGATGAGAAGGACCCAGGAGCTGACCAACTTGGCCATTACCGCCAATCTTCCCAGTTCAGAAGACGGGAGGCCTCCGCTCCATTTTCTTCCTCAAAACCAGCCCATCCCTATATCAACCAATACAGCCATTACCCCCACCCAAAGCACTTCTGTTGTTGATATGACCGCCCTTAATGCATATCCGCCAAATTTCGTACCTCAAGTACCTCCTCCTCCCCAAATTCCAAACCCAAATGTCCAAACTTTTGTTCTCCTTCAGAACCCCTATATCACCAACCCCCAGATAATCCCTCCCGAAAATCAACTCCTCGACCAATATGCTCAAAACCCTCCTATAACTCAAACCATACCTGCTAAAATTCTTGTTCATATTCCCGTCCTAACTAAGCCCCAGATCCCATACAATACCTACTCCGAAATAGACCACTATGAGGAGAAGGAGGAATGGAGGGCCACAGAAGAATTGGCCAAGTTGATCATCAAGGAAGAGATAGCAAAGGAAATGAGACAATATCAGTATACACCAGACGACGCAGGCTTGAGCTATGAAGATTTGTGTATTCATCCTGACCTGGACCTCCCAGAAGAGTTCAAGGTCCCCAAGTTCGATATGTATGAGGGGACAGGAAAACCCCTGGTCCATCTGAGAGCTTACTGTGATCAGCTAGTAGGCGTGGGCAGAAATGAAGCATTGTTGATGTGTCTCTTCAGGCGTAGTTTAGGCGGGAAGGCTTTCAAATGGTTCACCTCCCAAGATGTGAATCAGTGGGCAGGATGGAATGTCATGGCAAAGGATTTTTTGAAAATATTTGCCTACAATGTCGAAGTCGTTCTAGACCGTTATTCCCTGGAGAAAATAAGCCAAAGGTCAACAGAAAGTTATCGCGAGTTTGTTTATCGATGGAGAAAAGAGGTTGCCAGAGTTCGACCTTCTATGTCTGAAAAAGAGTCGTTGAGATTTTTGTGCATTCACAGGAACCAGAGTTCTACAAAAGGTTGATGCTGCTCATTGGGGCTAAATTCACCGAGATAGTTAAGATCGGCGAAGCTATAGAGGATGGATTAAGAACGGGAAAGATTACCCGTGTTTCAAGTTTAGTTGGACCATCTGGTTTGTTGAAGAAGAAACGAGAGGATGTCTCATCTGTTTCGAGCTCACAGGACAGGAGAAAACCCCCAAATACCAGCTCCAGAAAATCTATACCCTCCCCAAATCATTTTCAACACCCGATAAACCCGCTTCCTGTTTACTACGCCCAACCCGGGTATCAAGCTCCACTCCCAAATTACCAGATCCCTCTCCCTCAATATCACTCCCCCCAGTACTCAAATATCCATCCAAACTTTCAGAATCCGTCATCGAGTTGCTCCAATGTGCAACCAATTTATCAAACTCCCCCTGTCAACTACTCCACCCCAAATTACCAAGCTCCACAGTCAAATTACCCAGCATCGTTGCATCCAAGATTCCGAACCCCTGCCCCTCCCCGCTGAAGTATCCTAAATTATCACCAAGTACCCCAACCTCCACAAAATAACTATAACCCTCCTCGTCCAAGTGTAGAAAAGAAACCTCCCCGGGTGTTTGCTCCGCTCGCAGAAAGCCGAACAAAACTGTTTGAGAGATTGGTGGTTGCTGGTCTAATCATCATTGTTCCCCCAAAGCCAATGGACACAAGTTTCAGATTTTTCAGGGTTGATCAAACATGTGCTTTCATTCCAATAGTGTCGGGCATGACACTGAAGATTGTCTAAATTTGAAGCATAAAATTCAAGATTTGATTGACCGGGATATGGTCGTTCTTCAGGTCGTCGCTCCTAATGTTAATAATAATCATCTGCCCAATCATGGAGGATATACTGTAAATATGATTAAGAGGGAAAAGGATTGCAGTGTGATCAAGATGATAGTCCCTGATAACCTGGAAAGTCTGGAGAAGGGGGTAGCATCCTTAAGTGTCACCGAAAAGTCAAAGGTTGTGGTGTTGACGCCACAAAAGATTGTTGCTCTTGTCCCAGAAGGAGTGCCCACCAAGAAATTTGTGATCGAGACGGTCAGTATGCAGAGCCTGGTCAAGACAGACAGAGTTTGTAATCCAGAGAAGTCAGTTCAAAGCCCAAGCAAGAATAATCCTTCCAAGAGGCTGATAAGTGAGGCTGAAGCAGAAGAGTTTTGGAGGAAAATGCAATCGAAAGATTATTCTATTTCAAAGCATTTAGAAAAGGCACCAACCCAAATTTCTGTATGAGTGTTATTGATGAGTTCACAGTAGCATAGGCAGACATTGATAAGAGCATTGGAGGATACTTACGTACTGGTTGGAACGAACAGTGATAATTTGGCAGCCATGATAAGTCGGGTTACCCGAGGGCATCACATCATCTTTGGTGATGATGAGCTACCGTTCGAAGGGTCGATGCACAATAAGGCACTTCATGTCACAATCAAGTGTCGTGATATGGTTCTAAATCTAGTTTTAATTGATGATGGGTCTGGTTTGAATATATGTCCGTTGTCTACTCTCAACTAGTTGAAGTTTGATGTCGAAAAAATCCACCAGAGTCAAGTCAATGTCAGAGCATTCGATGGTGGTCGAAGAGATACACTAGGGGTAGTGAACTTGGGAATCCATGTGGGGCCCGCTGAGTTTGTCGCCGAATTCCAAGTAATGGATATTGATACAAGCTATAACATGCTCCTGGGAAAGCCTTGGATCCACATGGCTGGAGTCGTACCTTCCATTCTTCACCAGATGATGAAGTTTGTATGGAATGATAGTGAAGTGGTCATTTATGGTGAAGGCAGTCATTCGAACGTGTACGCATCAATCATTGACAATGTCGCCAGGGGTCTAATTTCTACACTGTGGAATTGGTTAATGCCACTGATGATGATCTGTTTATCGGACCTCCTATACCTGTTGTTTACAAGATGATTGTTGCATTCATGCTTGGGAATGGGTTCGAGCCAGGTTTTGGACTTGGAAAATATCTGCAAGGTATCACTAAACCTGTTTCATTGCTGACAAAGCAGTCAAAGTTTGGGTTAGGGTATGTTGCTTTGGAAGACAATGATTGGGAGGTGCAAAACCAGAATGATGATCGAGCACTAGCTAGGCTGATACCCCATCAGTACTAGTCTTTTTCAGTGCGAGAATGCAGCAATGGTAACGGTCTAGGGGAAGGAATTGGAGATCTATTCAAGGAAATTGATGATGTTATTGATGACGAAGCTGAGCATTCAGGAATCCAAAAGGGGGATCTGAACGAACAAGGACTGAATTGGTCATCAACTCCACTTTTGATTCCCCGCTCATCTTGATAGTTATTCTTTTTAAATAGGTGGTAGTCCGGAGGAGGTCCGGGACCCAACTTTATTTATGATCTTCTATTGTCTGTATATATCTTTTAAATTCCCTGTGACGTTTTTAAAAGACAAATTGGCCCCTGGTGATGGCCACAATCTGCATTTCTCTTTTAAGTTTAAATGAAAGACCTCCCTTTATTTACAATTTATTTATTTACTGTCCATTTTTATTGATTCAATTTTTCTATGTAACTATGTTTGTTTATAATTTAAGTAAAAATAATTTTAAACCTGCCAATGTCATGTCATGTCAAAAGCTGAATGAACAAAATGAAGCAAATGACACTGAGCTTGAAGAATATGATGAAAAGACCATGGTACCCGAATATCTTGCTGAAGAGTTGAGACAGTTTGAGAACCGTGACAGGCCTAACTTAGAGGAAACGGAGACAGTGAATCTGGGAAACGAAGACTGTGCCAAGGAAACTAGAATCAATGTTCATTTGAGGGATGTTAAGAAAGAAGAACTCATCAGTTTACTCAAGGAGTATATGGACGTATTCGTCTGGTCCTATGATGGCATGCCAGGCTTGAGTATGGACATTGTCTCTCACAAACTGCTGATTAATCCAGATTTCAGCCCAGTAAAGCAAAAGACCCAAAAATTCAAGCCAGATCTGAGCCTGAGGATCAAAGAAGAAGTCACAAAACATATCCAGTCCAAGGTGGTAGAAGTGACTCAATATCCCACTTGGTTGGCCAACATTGTTCCTGTGCCCAAGAAAGATGGAAAGATCAGAGTCTGTGTTGTCTATAGAGATCTCAACAGAGCCAGCCCCAAGGATGACTTTCCATTGCCGAACATCCACATTCTTATTGATAGTTGTGCCAAGTACGAGATGCAGTCATTCGTAGATTGCTTCGCAGGTTATCATCAGATTTTAATGGATGAAGAAGATACAGAAAAGATAGCTTTTATTACACCCTGGGGTGTATACCATTATCGAGTAATGTCATTCGGTCTTAAAAATGTCAAAGCTACTTATATGATGTCTATGACAACCTTATTTAATGATATGATGCACAAGGAGATCGAAGTGTACGTGGATGATGTTATTATCAAGTCCCGCGAGAGTTCGAATCATCTGATTCATCTGAAAAAATTCTTTAGTCGTTTGCGACAATATAGCTTGAAACTGAATCCATCCAAGTGTGCTTTTGGGGTGCCTGCCAGTAAGTTACTGGGATTCATAGTCAGTCTAAGAGGTATTGAGCTTGATCCTTCTAAGATCAAAGCAATTCAGGAGTTTCCTCCTCCAAAGTCAAAGAAGGAAGTCATGACTTTCTTGGGAAGGTTGAACTATATTAGTCGGTTGATAGCCCAATCCACGATTATTTGTGAGCCAATCTTTAAGTTGTTGAAGAAAGATACATTGACAGAATGGACAAAAGAGTGTCAGACCACTTTTGATACTATCAAGAGTTATTTGTCTAACCCTCCGGTATTGGTCCCTCCACGTGAAGGAAGTCCACTGCTGTTATATTTGTCTGTCTCAGATAATGCCTTTGGATGTGTGTTAGCCCAACATGATAAGACAGGGAAGAAAGAGAGAGCCATCTACTATCTGAGTAAGAAATTCACTCCGTATGAGGCTCGGTATACTTATCTGGAGAAGACGTGTTGTGCTTTGACCTGGGTGGCCCAGAAACTGAGACATTATCTGTCTTCGTACACAACATACCTTATTTCAAAGATGGATCCGTTAAGGTATATTTTTTAGAAGGTGATGCCAATCGGGAGATTAGCCAAGTGGCAGATGCTGTTGAGTGAGTTCGATATTGTGTATGTGACTCAGAAAGCGATCAAAGGGCAAGCTTTAGTTGATCATCTTGCAGATAACCCCATTGATGATGACTACGAGCCGCTCAAAACTTACTTCCCAGATGAAGAGGTATTATTTGCGGGGGAAGATATTTTTGAAACATACCCTGGTTGGCGAATGTTCTTTGATGGAGCTGTAAATTGTCAAGGTAGCGGTATTGGAGCCGTTTTGATATCAGAATCTAGTCAGCATTATCCTATGGCTGCGAAACTTTGATTACATTGCACTAACAACATAGAAGAGTATGAAGCTTGCATCCTGGGCATGAAGATGGTTATAGATAGGAATGTTCAAGAGTTGTTGGTTATTGGGGACTCGGATTTGCTGATTCATCAAGTTCAAAGAGAATAGGCCGTGAAGAATCCCAAAATCATCCCCTATGTGCAATTAGTACAGAGGTTGTGCAAAAGATTTCGGAAGATCGAGTTTAAACACACCCCAAAGTTACAGAATGTGTTTGTTGATGCCCTTGCTACTATTTCTTCGATGATCCAATATCCAGACAAGATGTATATTAATCTGTTAGAGATAGATCTGAAAGAGCAACCTGCTCATTGTTTGCATGTTAAAGCAGAATCCGATGAGAAACCTTGGTACTTTGACATAAAGAAGTATTTGGAGACTAGAACTTATCCTGAGAACGCTACTTCTAATCAAAAGAAGGCTACACGTCAAAAGTCTAACAACTTCTTTCCAAGTGGGGAAATCCTTTATAGGAGGACTCCAGATTTAAATCTCCTTAGGTGTGTTGATGCTATAGAAGCTGCGAAACTTATTGAACAGGTCCATGCTAGAGTCTGTGGTACTCATATGAACGGGCTCACCTTGGCGAGGAAGATCCTACGAGCTGGTTATTTCTGGATGACTATGGAGCACGACTGTTGCAAGTTTGTGCACAAATGCCATAAGTGTCAGATACATGGTGATTTGATTCGAGTACCTCCTCACTAGTTCAAAGTTATAAGTTTTCCCTGGCCATTCGTAGCTTGGGGTATAGATGTTATCGGTATTATTGAGCCATCTGCCTCTAATGGTCACAAATTTATTCTGGTTGCTATTGATTACTTTACCAAGTGGGTGGAAGCGGTCTCCTACAAGTCTGTGACAAAGAAAGTGGTAACTGATTTTGTACGAAACAACTTGATATGTCGATTTGGGATACTAAATTCCATCATTATAGATAACGAGGAAAATCTCAACAACAACTTGATGAAAGAGATATGTGAGCAATTCAAGATTACTCATCGAAACTCAACAATATACCATCCTCAGATGAATGGGGTTGTAGAAGCTGCTAACAACAATATCAAGAAGATCTTGAGAAAGATGATCGACAAGCACCGAGGATGGCATGAAATGTTACCATATGCTTTGTTGGGTTATCGTACGACTGCCAGAACTTCAATTGGAGCAACTCTGTACTTGTTAGTATACGGAACGGAAGCTGTGATACCTGCCGAAGTTGAGATACCATCATTGAGGGTCATTCATGAAGTTGAGTTAAATGATGCAGACTGGGTTCATAACCGAATTGAGCATTTAGCCTTGATTGATGAAAAAAGAATGATTGTTGTTTGTCATGGTCAGCTGTATCAACAGAGGATGATTCGTGCTTTCAACAAGAGAGTAAGACCCAGAATGTTCAGTGTTGGTCAATTGGTTCTCAAACGTATTTTTCCTCATCAAGATGAGTACAAAGAAAATTTTGTACCAAATTGGCAAGGACCGTATATGATTCGCAAAGTTCTGTCAGGTGGTGCATTGATTTTGTCAGAGATGGATAGTCAAGAGTGGCCGAAACCGATCAACTCAGATGTTGTCAAGAGATATTATGTCTAAAGGGTTAGAACTTTTCTATATTTATTTCTCTGTAATTGCATTTTATTCCTATATCTGTTTTGAACTTAATTCCCCTTTGTAATGAACTACGTTTGACCTGAATTCTCAAGAATGAGATACGTCGGCGGCCTATGTCGGCCTCGGTCATACCCTTATCCCTTTTATTATCCCTTTTTAATCTGAACTACGTTTGACTTGAATTCTCAAGAATAAGATACGTAGGTGGCCTATGTCGGCTTCGGTCATTTTCATATTTATTTTTTCTATTGTCCTTTCCCTCCCGAGAGGAGAACTACGTTTGACCTGATTCCTATTTCAACGGGATACGTAGGCGCCACAACGGCTTGGTCATACTCCAACAAAGGAAACTGGGAAATTTTTTTTGAGAGGAACTCAAAAATTCTCAACAAAAGATTCGTCTCCAACAAGTCAGAATCTAAGACAATTCAAGAATCTCAACTGGGACTGAGTTTTGAGGAAAGCTAAGATTCTCAGGGTTCTGCTAACCAGTTGGTGATTTATTACAACGTCAACTGGGACAAAAATATTTGAGAATGACCTAAAATATTTCATGAAGCGGCGTCAGAAAGGCCGTGTCAGAAGCTGAATGTGTTCATCTAAAGCTTTACAGGACGTGACATTTGGCAGTGACCTTTTTCTTAAAAAAATTCTTTTCTAAAATTACTTTTTCTAAAATTTTTGTGCATGTCAATATACGTGTCAAATTATTTTCTCATTTTATGTCTGCCAAGAAGCGGGAAGTCAAAGCGGTTCACCAAAGGACGCGACGAGGAGCAGACAATCGAAGAATCAACACAGATCAATTCATTTTGAAACTAACATATTTTCTGTGAATGTAGGGAGAACTTTTTTAGGTCTTATTTGCAGAGGGAATAACTGAGATAATTAATCGCCTCACTTAAATTCCCAATAAGTCATCACATGTTATTTTCGAGTTGCCGAGAAAGCTGCTTCATTCGCAAAGCTTTTGAGAAGACTATCTTATTTTATTTTCATGCCACTGAGACGGCCATTTTATTTCAAGCCTCCAAGAAAGCCATTGCATCTTCAAGCCTCCGAGAAGGCTATTTTATTTTCAAGCTATCATCTATCATGCATCGCAGAGCGATCCATGGAGAGGTTATTTTATTTTCAAGCAATCATCTATCATGCATCGCGGAATGGAGAGGATATTTTATTTTCAAGAAATCATCAATCATGCTTCGCGGAGCGAATCATAGAGAGATTATTTTATTTTCAAGCAATCATCTATCATGCATCGCAAAGCGAATCATGGAGAGACTATTTTATTTTCAAGCTACAGAGAGAATCATTTTATCATGCATCGCGGAGCGAATCATTTCATCATCTATTCGCCGAAAAGGCTATTTTATTTCAAGTTGACGAGCGAATCATTGCATCTTCAAACCACCAAGAGGACTATTTTATTTCAAGCCACCGAGAAGACCATTTTATTTTAAGTTGCCGAGAGGGTTATTTCATCGAGCACGGTAAAATACATCATCCCATATTTAATTTATGATTTCTACTAACAATTGTTTATCTTAGTCCTATCGAGAGCATCCGTAAGGATGAATTCTAGAAACTAAACCACAGGTGTGGACATCATCAAATAGGACGCAGCACAACGTGAAACTCATTCTTAGCAGCGAACTGGGACATAGTTTGAAGAAGGGCGTCAAACTCTTCGAACACGAGCTGAGAAGTGATTCACACCACAATCCAACCACACCCCTATCAGAAGGCATGTGGGCTGGTACGCCCAAATTTACACCTCAACTTAGATGCAAAGCGGTCGTTGTCCAAATATAGAACCCAACTAGAGTTGGG
>JBCEWC010016864.1:0-12846 GCA_038996855.1 Solanum aculeatissimum
ATACTAGTAATTATAAAATAGTACATTTAAAAGGTGTAATATATACCCTTAAATAGATATGTGGAGAAATTTTTACATTTATTAAATCTCAATCGATAGGCCTCTTTAAGATTCTAACCGATTTTCTTAACATATAATGTTTTGTTATCATTTGGATTTACTCTAAACTCCTTTAATTGATTTTCTAGAAAACAAAGTATATTTTGGTCTATTTGATTTCTTTACAAGGCATTATTATATTATTCTAAATCGAATATGACCTAAGTAATTTTTTTAGTTTCTCTAATAGGATATTTCAAAATTTTAGATTTTTCCTAACAGGTTCAAAAAAATTACAAGGTATACTTATGTATATGTCATATACAAGGTATATATTTATCCTATATTTATTTTCTATATTTCATGTATTATTTTATACATGTCATATTATTTTTTTCATATCTATTTTGTCACATTTTATGAATATTATTTATTTATAGATAACTTATAAGATTTTACACCCTATCATATACATATTTATATATAGTCATTTCATTTTATCACTACACGTAAATAAAATAATGAATCTACGTATATTTAAACAACATTCATAAATATACTTTACTTTATAACAAACACATATAAAATAATAAGTTTTACATAATATTTTAAAGTTCCTTATTTTTTATCCTTGAAACTATATTTATTTGAACTTTACTCAAATTATACTCGTTATCCTATATTGCTACATTTACATTCCATCTATTATTATTATTATTACTTCATTTTTTTAACATCTTAATTTCGCGTGTATATATATAGATGAGCTACGATTAATTTACATAAGCCTATTGACTTTAAACATATATTTTTATAAGATCTTCGTATTTTTCAAGTATATTTATTTGATTATTTATTTTACTGTGTGATAATATATTTAATTTTTGTAAATATTATATACATGTGAGCTTTACACACATAAAAGTATATAATTTGAGTTTTCTATATACTTGATTTATTATTTTGTTCCATAAATTATATTATTCTCGTTTCTATTTTCTCCTCTTCACAAATGTTATTCATTCTCCTTATAAAATAAAAAATATAAATCATTATACCTTGATATATACATTCTTTTGTTACCTACATAAATTTGTTGCTACTTTAACTCACACACATAAATAAAATAACAAACTCTTATATATTTTAACGGCGTACGTAAACATATTTTATTTTGTAGTAGACACATATCTCTAGGTTTCTTATATTTATATTTAGATTTCTTGAATTTATTATATTTTTTGTATTTATTATGTCTCCTTTTTCTGCTATAATAATTTTCATTACTATCTTTGCATTCAAATTTGGGTGCTATTTTATTCTGGCAACATGCTAGATGACAAGTTTTACAAAATTTTAACATTCCTTATAATACTTTACTCTATGTTATGTTTTCTTTTATTCATTTATTTATTTATTAAAATGTCACTCTTATTTAATTTTATTCAAATTGTGTATATTGTTATATTTTGCATCTCACCTATTATCTTTCTTTATCTTGATTTTGTAAATAAAGTAATAAGTTCTCACAATCAACATTTCAATATATTGTTTACGATAAATTTTTATATGCTCATTTATTCTGTATGATTTTAAAGATACATCTATATTTCTTCCAATATATAAATTTTCTTACATTTCCAATTTATTTATTCATACTTAGTTGTTAATTGTTTTTGTATAGTAAGTTTCTTATTATTAAAGTTTTTTGCCGCGAAAATTATAGACATACCTTGTATTTTATTCTTTCTTTTCTATAATTTATGAAATTTTCTTCTCACTAAATTTAAAATAATAAATGAACAATTTATCACAAGTTACTTTCCTAAGTTAGATTTAAGGACTATCTTCGGATAGGCTCTGAAGGATGCCTAATACCTTCCTCTCGAGTAACCAAAACCCTTGTCTAGAATTTTACTGGTTTCACAAATCAAAACAGAGTCTACATATATATTTTTTTAAAATTGATTTCCTAATATTTTCCTTAAAATTAGGTGGCGACTCTAAATAATTTTTTCAAAAACCAGAGAGCATGACCATATGATGGTGCGAACTATTTCGACCGGTTCAAAAAAGGGGCACGACAGAGTAGCGACTCTGCTCGGAAATATTTAGGTTTTAACCTTAATAAATCAAGCTTAGGAATAATATTTGTGATTATTTTTTAGTTAAGTATTTGTTTTATATATTGCTTTGATTGAAAGGTCGCAAGTCAAATCCAACCTTGCATTCCTTATCTGTCTGAAAACAATATTAGTTACTACTTTTCCTGAATTATCATTCGCACTCTCTATCGAGTCCTTGATCTTATACGTACACATACTGATTCACGCGGGGAGTGTCTCACACTCCCCCAAACCTTCTTTTGGATTCCTTAGTTTCAGAGCTGGTGCAATTTTAGTGCGCCTTCTCGTCAAACTTCAATCCATTTTTAAGCATGCAGAAAATATTCTTACTCTAGAAATAGGTCATATTGCATACACCTTAGCCGAGACGATCCAAGGCATCATTTTCGCAATTAGGAAGCCACTCTTTGTCAAAGGTTATGCACCTAATGACATATTTTTGTGAAAGTCGACGTAAATGATCTAAACTAAAACACATGATGGATTTGAAATAAACATGCTTATCACACCCTTCATCTTTTGTTTCAGATAAACATCAACCAGAACCTTTTAGACATTAAGATGGTCATTTCTGCCCCACATATCCCGTGAAACTAGTGGCTGAATATTCACAGGGCGCATAGAGCTTAGGTCAGAAGACATCTAGGAGGGTTATTATCGCTCCTCGGAGTTCGGGCCAAATAATTGCCTATCACCTTGCTAATGGAATTCTGGGACTCGAGTACAGTGACGTTCAAATTCTTGGATTTCGAAATCACTCCCACATTAGAGGAATTTAGTGATTTAAAGGAGATATCCATTAGCGGAGGGATACCAGTATGTCCATCGACCATAAGTGCAAGAGAATTCTTAAGTCTCTTAGAGTTGCACATCTTTCTATCTCTAAGGAACGTAGAAAATGGAAAGGTTAAACTAGAATATCTCTTCAGGAGATATGGTCATCGTGAGAGTTTTGATGAATACTGTGTGGAATTTTCTTGCACTCACAAACAATAAATACGCACGTGGCCCAAGATCTTTGTGTTGTCCTTTTTGGGTGTGATAGTATTTCCGATGAGGTTTTATTCCATTGGCATCAACATACTCCCCATAGTTATGGACCTATTTGTTGTACCGCAGGGCTACTCCTTGGTATACATGGTTCTTGCAGAGGTGTTTTGATCATTGTCCATATGAACAAGAGAATGTGATTTCTTTGGGGGCTGCAACTTATTGTTACAAGTTTGGGAAGCAGAGCATTTCTATCATCACCCCCCGCAAATAGACTACACAGTAGACGCCCACAATAGGATTCTGAGTCATGACAACCGTCTTGGATATTGGGATGCGCCAATTGCAGAGGAGGAGTGGCGTACATTTTTATCCAACCTCACTGGAGAATCCATTTAGTGAAAATATTCTTTGATAGTCGGTTCATCATTCGTCAGAACCCATTATTTGTACTTCATTGAGTTAGTCGGGTTAAGAGGCATTCAACTGTATGCACCTCTCTGGGTTATGCAACAGTTCAAAGTCATCTAGGACATATCACTATAGTCGTGCATGGTATTACACAAGGATGATCTTGTTTCAATCCCTGTTACACGAATAAGAAAACTGCAGCTAAAATGTGATTACATGATCACAACCAATGTAGGAAATGAAAGATGTTGCACATTGAAATACTATGTCTGGCGCACCAGTGTGACCCATATGGCTCGACCCAGCACAAAGGGACTCAGGGATTTGTGGATGACAGGTGGGTCACTTGGATCAGAGAAGAGGTACTCCCTCGTATGGAACTCATGACACCCATGTACAATCAGATAGTTCCAGGATCTATGGATAATTTGATCCAAATGGTAGAAGAAGATCTAGAGGAGGACCAAAAAAAAAGATCCAGAGAAAGATCTGAAAGAAGAGCCTGAAGAGGATCCAAAAAAGATGGAGCCATGCATATGGGAGGTGGATCCTTTCTAGAAGCAGGAAATGACCACTCTGAGTATGAGTTCATAGGATTTGATCATATAGAAGGTTCAGAGGCAGGTTCAAACTCCCCAAAATACTACTAGGGGCCATACTATGATTGGGACGATGATGATGATAGTTCAACATTGCCATAGTTTTATCTATTTGTACTTCATCATATTCTCTTGAAGAGTCATATGACTCATCCCTCTGTATGCTCTTTTCCATTCCCTCACTTTCATTTCCTAGTTTTCTACCCGTCCACTCTATTGTATTGCCCTAGACATTTTTATGAATGAAGATTATGTTGTTCCAAATTTGAAATGTATTTAATTGTATCATTTATCATCAAATTGATTACAATGTAGGTCAACCACTAGATAAAAGAGGCTCCATATTAAGACGTATCTTGAATGTTGCTGACTTGGCGTATATAAGTGTTACATATTCTCTATGTATATATATATATATATATCTTTTTTTCCTTTTCTTTACAATGTCTCCTGAACTACCATAGTTTTCCTTTTCTTTTCTTGTTGGTTATTATTAATCCCACAAGAACGTTGATTTGTGTTGACTTGAAAACTGGTTGACTCACGATACAACCTTCGATCTAAAAGAAAAATAATTGATGGAAAAGAATTTGATGTTGCTGCAAACATAATGATACCTATAGAAAACTCCGAAGGTTCTCAAAATATGACTTCAAATGATGAGAGAATGACTCACATGGCACAAGAATTGGAAACCCTAAGGGAGGAATTACCTCAAGTATGAGACTTGTCCAAGCTTTCTACTACTACTTTCCTAACCTTCAAAACACCTATCCACTTTTCAAAAACTGACTTACCTTCCATCGACTTACCAAACCTACCTAAGAAAACCCAACATTCTCCTATCCATGGTCAAGCGCCGCTAGCTCCTTCATCAACGATTAGAATTACTCATGATCTTCCCACTCAAGACCCCACCATACCTACCTACCTAGCGATGCAGCAGATATTCGGGATACACATTGCCGCTCCTTATTAGCCACATGTGCCACTTGTATATGTTATTGAAGCCCCTACTTACATGGCGCCAACCATGGTTCGAGTCCCGTACGAAGTTGATCAATATGTAGAAATGGAGAAAGATACTTGCTTAAAAGAAGATGAGTCAATAAACACCCAACTTCTTGGTCTAAGTGATGTGCTGCCAAAATACAATACTTTTAATGCTTGAAAATTAGGATTTTGTGCGTTCTAAAAGCGATGTTAGTAGATTTGATATTTGTTTTTATTTGTTTGTTTGCAGGATTTCAATGTTGGCATAGTTTTGAGCATGAGATGCAATTTCTACACTGAAGAGGCAGTTTACGAGACCCTCTACGGGTCATGGGTCATTCCACGGGTCGTAAAAGGGGTCTTATTTATTTGTTCAGTGAGAGGTGCAGATGTGGAGTCTACTCTAGGAGACCTGATCATGAGTCGTGGACCAATATACGGGTCATAGAGTGAGCTTGTGAATTGAGGCAGCTGAAAGTGAAGAGTCCCTGAAAGCGGCTTAGATGAGACCCTTCACAGGTCGCGGATGACATCATGACTCGTGAAGGAGGTTTCATGGCTATCTCCAGTAGCTCAAAAGCTCTTCACGAGACCTCAACTCACGGGCCGTGAACTGTCATACGGGTCATACCGAAGGCTCGTGACCAGTGTCGACACAGTTGTCCTATTTTATTTTGACTTTTTATTTCTAGTACTATCAATAGTTTTTTAGGGTTTATTTGAATATAAAAAAGAGGAACGGTCAGAGAAAGAGAGAAAAAATACTTGTGAATATCTTTTATGTTTTTTAATTAATTCAAGATTGCAATTCCATTGAGGTTTTGGATTTTGTTCATCAGTTCTTGTTGCGTAAGTTATTTAATTATGTATTCTCCCTACAAGATTTCTGCTAACACAATAAGGATGCATGGCTAAGTCCACAACTAGGGTTGTGAGAACCATGACGCACTAGCAAAGTAAAATTAGATTACTTGCAATTTCTTGAATGGTGATTAGGGTGCATTAATTAACTTCTTCCAATTAACTGAATTTTAACAGAGGCCAACGTTAGAACCCACCTAGTATCACTTTCCCGATCCAGAAAGTGACGAATAGGAAAAGAAGTAATTAATAGAGGTTGATTGACTATTTCTCAACTAATTAGGCTACTAAGGGTAGTAGTTTTGGTCTGGGATGAAAAGTGAGGGTTAGTAATGACACATCACAAAGACCGATCAAGTAATGTAATAAAATCCACCTAGATGCCCGATCAAGGATTTAGGAGAATTTAACTCACTATCCTATACCTATACACCAAACAAGAGTTACGAGTATCCGAAAACACTTAGCTAGGAAGTCACGGGGAACACGTCACCCTAGTTAGTTTCTCTACTGGTTGCATACAAAATCTTCTATTGTAGTTAGGATTTACTTTTACCACAAATCCCCCCTTTTTTTGCATTTTAGTCATTTTTATTTTTCTTTATCTGGGAGATACTAGAGTATATCTAGTGAAGTTACTGAACGTGTGTTAATTCAGGGTCTACCTTATTCCTCATGGGACCGACCCTAACCAAGTTAGTTTTAAATACTTATATGATCACTTCAAAACCTCCTAGTAGGGGTGGGTGCTATGTGTAAGCACAGAGTTGGCACAATATTTAATGGGGTCGTTATCGGGGAATATGGCTAGACTTGATTAGTACATTATAACTTGCTAGATTACTCTTTATCTCATGTCTATTATGTCATTTTGTGTCTTTGTATAATTACAAGAAATAGGAACAACCAAGGATAACTTAGGCTAATCTTGACCGAGGGGATGATGAAGATGAACTTGAGGTGCCGATAGAAGAAAGGTTGGGTGTTGACCCTTTGGGAGCAATTTTGATGAATTTAAGCAGTGATGGCATCCCAGACTATGAAGAGACCGTTCAAGCTCTGGAATTTCAGGTTCACCCCTAGAGGAAAACTAGGCTTGACCTGGATTTGAAGAACCAGGAGTCACCACCCACAAAGCCATCCATTAAGTCACCACCAAAACTGGAGTTGAAGCACCTTCCCCCTATTTGAAATATGAATTCTTAGGTCCTAACAGTACACTACCGATTATAGTGGCGTCAGATCTAACAACCCAGCAGGAGCAGGCATTAGTAGCTGTTTTACAGAAATTCAAAAAGGATATCGGATGGATAATTGTTGATATCATTAGCGTCCCACCCGGAATATGTACTCACAAAATCCAATTAGTAAATGGGTACAAGACTAGTGTGGAACACTAGTGGCAGCTTAACCCACCTATGCAGGAAGTAGTGTGGAAAGAAATTATCAAATGGTTGCACGCTGGAGTAATATATCCTATAGCCAACAGTGAATGGGTCAGTCCAGTACAATGTGTTCCAAAGAAGGGCGACATCACGGTAATCCCCAATGCACGTAATGAGTTGATTCCTATGCGACCAAGCACTAGACAGCGGGTCTGTATGGACTACGACAAACTGAATGCTTCAACTGAAAAGGATCACTTCTCGATGTCGTTCATGGACCAAATGCTCGATAGATTGGGAGACAAAGGTTGGTTTTGTTTTCTCGATGGTTATTCTAGATACAATTAGATCTCCATTGCTCCAGGGGACCAAGAGAAAACTACCTTCACATGCCCATATAGCACCTTCGCATTCAAGAGGATACCCTTTGGGCTATGTAATGCGCTAACAATATTTTAGAGATGCATGATGTCCATCTTCTCTGACATGGTGGAAGACACAATTGAAGTATTCATGGATGGCTTTAGTGTGGTGGGCTGCTCCTTCGAAGATTGCTTAAAATATTTATATGATGTGTTTCAAAGGTGTGAAAAACATCATCTTGTGCTGAACTAGGAAAAATGTTATTTTATGGTCAAGGAAGGCATCGTGCTAGGACATAAGATCTCTAGCAAAGGAATTGAGGTTGACAGAGCTAAGGTTGAGGTGATCTAGAGGCTTCCCTCACCAATTTCTATCAAAGGGGTGAGAAGCTTTCTAGGCCATGCAGGATTTTATAGGTTCTTCATTAAGGACTTTTCAAAGATCGCACAGCCGCTATGCAAGCTGCTAGAAAAAGAGACTATGTTCGTGTTTGATGATGCATGCCTCAAAGCATTCGAAGGGTTGAAGCAGAAGTTGATATCAACCCCTATCATCATCGCTCCAGACTGGTCCAAACCATTTGAAATAATGTGTGATGTTTGTAGAATTGTGGTGGGTATGGTGTTAGGACAACTTCATGAGAAAATCTTGCATCCGATATACTATGCCAGCAAAGCTCTGAATCTAGCACAAAAAAATTATACCGTCACAGAGCAAGAGTTGCTTGCAGTCGTCTTTGCTTTTGAAAAGTTCAAATCTTACCTTTTGGGGACTAAGGTCATCGTTCACACAGATCACTCGACAATGAGATACTTGATGTCAAATAAGGATGTGAAGCCAAGATTGATTAGATGGATCCTCCTTCTCCAAGAGTTTGATTTCGAAGTGATTGATCAGAAGGTGATAGAAAACCAGGTGGCAGACCACCACTCCCGACTAGAAAAAAGGGTATGGTGACGTTTGATGACGGGGTAGAGATAGATAATTCCTTTCTTTATGAGCGGGTACTAGCGACATCACACGACTTAATACCATGGTTTGTGGACTTTGCAAATTATTTGGTTAGTGACATCATGCCACGCGATATGAGTACCCACCAGTGCCTCAAATTCATATCAGATATGCGGATGTTCTTTTGGGATGATCTGTATTTGTTCCATGTATACGCTGATGGACTTATCTACCGCTGCGTTCCAGAGGTAGAAATGATAAGTATCCTAAAGGTGTGCCACTCATCCCTAGTAGATGGGCATCATAGTAGGGCATGGACAATATACAAAATCTTGCAGTACAGATACTATTGGCCAACAATTCATCAAGATGCCCATGACTATGCAAAGGCATGCGATAGATGCTAGAGAGAAGGGATCATTTCTCGTAAACAGGAGCTTCCTCTAAACTTCATATTGATAATAGAGCTATTTGATGTATGGGGAATAGATTTCATGGGCCCATTTATGAATTCACATGGGAATACATGCATCTTAGTTTTTGTTGGTTATGTGTCAAAATGGGTGGAAGCGGTCGCACTTCCTAACAATGAAGGTAAAAGTGTGATAACATACCTAAAAAAGAACGTCTTCTCCAGGTTTGGTACTCCATGAGCCATCATTAGCGATAGGGGATCACACTTCTGTAACTGGCTATTCAAAGCACTACTGCAGAAACATGTAGTGAAGCATCGAATAGCAACCCCTTATCACCCCCAAACTAGTGGGTAGGAAAGGATCTTAGGCCATTGTTCTAGTTGAGCCCACTTAGCCTAAATAACCAACCAAAAATGTAATTATCCCTTTGTCCCTGTTTTAAGCCAAACATTGACCATGTTCTTTATAAACACCTAATAGCCTGAGCCTTAATAAATGATACATCCCAGTTCGGACCTGGTCTTTCCTTAAACACTGTGAACCTCAACTCAAGCTAAAAGCCTAAGTTGAGGGTGGCTACCCAACAAGTGGCCCTGGTATGTGGCCTGAAAAGTCCTAACGTGATCCTAGTTCAACTAGTCCACATGTCATGAGTCTAGAGTATAGGGGTAAGTATATGGTATTAGGTACAGTAGTTGAATATCTTTTGTGAGAGTGAGTGTTTTGATACAGTCCCAATAACCTTAAACTGAAAATAATAAATTATACCATCCAAAGTGTTGAGGGGTCTTCTTTCTATGAGGGCACTTGCATTGCATTATCACACATGACTAGTTCAGTGATATGTCGATTGCTTATGGTTGCATGGCTTGTCATAGTTGCATTACTAAGAATTAATAGTCTGCATTGGTTCACTAGATAGCTAACTGATATGGCTTTTTAGGAAAGTTGGGTATCTATTTAAGGTTTTGATGTACTCTGTACCATTGGATTGATTTCTGTGTCTCTGTGTTGCTTAGGTAGATTGAGTCCGTCGCTTGAGGATAAGCAACAATTGTAAGTTGAGGGTGTTAATGTTCTGCCAAAATACAACACTTTTAATACTTGAAACTTGGAATTTTGTGTGTTTCCAAAGTGATGTTAGTAGATTTGATATTTGTTTTTGTTTGCTTTTTTGCACGATTTCAGTGTTAGCATAGTTCTGAGCATCAGATGCCATTTCTACACTGAAGAGGCAGTTTACGAGACCCTTTATGGGTCGTGGGTCATTCTACGAGTCATAGAGAGGGTCTCATTTGTTCGTCCAATAAGGGATGTAGATGTGGAGTCTACTCTACGAGATCTAAGCATGAGTCATGAACTAACAAATGGGTCGTAGAGTGAGCTCATGAATTGAGGCAGCTGAAAGTCAAGAGTCTCTGAAAGCGGCTCAGATGAGACCCTTCACAGGTCGTGGATGATTTCATAACTCGTGAAGGAGGTTTTGTGGACATCTGTAGTAGCTCAAAGGCACTTCATGAGACCCCGACTCACGGGCCGTGAACTGTCATACGGGTCATATCGAAGGCTCATGACCAGTGTTGACATAATTATCCTATTTTTTTTTATTTTTTTATTTTTAGTACTATAAATAGTTTTTTTAGGTTTTTTTTGAATATACAGAAGAGGAACGGTCAGAGAAAGAGAGAAAAAATACTTGTGAACATCTTTTGTGATTTTTAATTAATTCAAGTTTGCAATTCCATTGAGTTTCCAGATTTTTTTCATCAGTTCTTGTTGCATAAGTTATTTAATTATGTATTCTCCCTTCATGATTTATGCTAACACAATTAGGATACGTGGCTAAGTCCACAACTAGGGTTGTGGGAACCATGATGCATTAGCAAAGTAAAATTGGATTACTTGCAATTTCTTGAATGGTGATTAGGATGCATTAATTAACTTCTTTAAATTAAGTGAATTTTAACGGAGGCCAATATTAGAACCTGCCTAGTATCACTTGCCCGATCCAGGAAGTGACGAATAGGAAAAGAAGTAATTAACAGAAGTTGATTGACTATTTCTCAACTAATTAGGCTACTAGGGGTAGTAGTTTTGGTCTGGAATGAAAAGTGAGGGTTAGTAATGACACATCGTAGAGACTGATCCAGTAATGTGATGAAATTCACCTACATGCCCGATCAAGGATTTAGGAGAACTTAACTCACTGTCTTGCACCTATACACCAAACAAGAGTTGCGGGTATCCAAAAATAGTTAGCTAGGAAGTTATAGGGAAAATGTAACCCTATTCTACTGGTTGCATACAAAATCTACTATTGTAGATAGGATTTACTTTTACCGCAAATCCCCATTTTTATATATTTTAGTCATTTTTATTGTTCTTTGTCTGGGAGATACTAGAGTATATCTATTCAAGTTACTGAATGTGTATTCATCCAGGCTCTACCTTATTCCTCGTGGGACCAAACCTAACCAAGTTAGGTTTAAATACTTGTACGACCACTTCAAAACCTTCTAGTAGGGGTGGGTAAAGGTTAGTGTTGAACTTCATAATGGTTGGTAAAGGGGTGGGTAAAATTTTGAACTTCATAATGGTTGCTAAAGGTTAGTGTTGAACTGGTCATGGTCGAAAATTTCTAGCCATGGGTTGTATTTAAGTGGCCAGATTCAAAAGGATCATTTGGTGGAGTTGTGAGGCCGGTTGGGCAGTGGACTTTGAAAGGCCATATCATTTGTTACGAGATGAATTGTATGGGCTACTATATGTTAAATTGAATATCTTTGAGTTATCTTCATAACACAATGTGTTTCACTCAATTCAAAGTTTGGATGTGAAAATTATGGCCCTTGCAGTGAGACTGCCCATAATTGGAAGTATGCTGGAAAAGGGTTCCGAAATAAGGTCTAAAGGTGGGACCACAGATCGTTTGGTGGTCCACGGTCCATGGGGGTGCTCGTGAGTTGGTCCAGTGGTCTCCTAGGGGTTGGGGCCCAAGCCATGGACTAAGTGTGGTCCCACTAACCACTTTTCGGTCCGTGTGACCCTTCACGGCCCGTGAAGGGTCCCTTGAGTTGATCCAGAATGTTTGCCAAGGTTTGGGGTTGGACTTCGGACCAAGTGATGCTCCACGGACTCGTGTACAGTCTGTGTGCAGCTACACGGTCTTTGAGGCCCCTCGTGAAGTGATCCAGAAAGTTCCCCGAGAGTTCAAGCCGAAGTCGAGGCCAAGTGAAGCCTCACGGACAGGTTTACGACCCGTGAACCTGTAGACGTCCACTGGAGGCCTTCCCTGAGTAACTGTCTTCAGTGATTTAGTCCATTTCATTAATGGTTAATTGGTAATTTAATTAGATTCTATGCCCCTTTTAGCCTTTCTAAGGTTTCCTAACTCCCCTAAATCAAACCTTAATCCCCTTTCATCCATTCTAACACTCCTCAATTCTCTCAACAATTCTCTCAATTCTTTTGACCTCCATTGATGAAAGCTTGAAGAAATTTGGAAAAAATCATCTTTGTTACAAAATCATCCAATTATCTTGACTAATCTCAAGGTATGTGGGATTGATTCATGGATTCCATTTCATCCATGAAGACCCAAGAACCCTCCTCTTTAAATTATGATTTTAAGCTTACTTTAATGTTGGGTTCTTTAAATTTTGAAGTATTTAATTGAATTGAGTTGTGGGTTGTAGAAATTAGGTGATTTAAA
>JBCEWC010016865.1:0-12846 GCA_038996855.1 Solanum aculeatissimum
ATGTATTGAGGGTGAGCCTCAAACTATGTTGAGGCCCCGCTTGATCTATGTAGAGGCTTGTTGGACAAATCTAAACTGTTGTACGTTGGCTTGTTATGTTAAACATTATGACTATGAAAGTTATGCTTATTAGCCTTGATTATGAGAATTGTTGTTGATTATGCTTGTGACTTGCATGTTGAGAATTGTGATTGACAATGTGTTGATGTGGAAAGTCCTATAATCCCAATGTGCCCCCATAGTTGAATCCCACTTACCCGTCCCCTTAGAGATAACTGCTATGTGTTACGTGAATTCATGCTTATCCCATTCCCGGCAACATCCTTATAGCTTGAGTCAAAGTCCCGATTCCCTTAGAGCTTATGTGTTATGTGTTTAGCTTCCGCGTTTCCGAGCCGATGATGTGTGTAATGATGCTATGATGACTTGATCAAGGACTTTCGGGTTCTTCTTTGTCATGTCACATCTAGGCCCCTATCCGGGTCGTGACACCAGGTCAACATGTTTGTAATATTTTTTAGTTTTTATATTTTAATTAATTTTATCTTATTTTTTCATTTTTATATATTTAAAAATTATAAATTATGATAATTGACAACTTAAAAAAAAGTAATATACACACACACACACATACAATTGTTTTTTATTTATTTTTGAAATTAATCTAGCAGTGTTACATAAAATAGGACAAAAGGAGTAACATACATTATTTAATTTGAAAATTACATTAAAAATATCGTAAATATCAATAATTAACAATATTTGATTGACACTTGAAACGACAATGAGTCTCAATATATATTATTTCAAAGTTACATAAGAAAAAATATCATAAATCACAATAATTAACAATTTAAAATATTTTAAAAAGACATAAAAAATTTGATTGACTCTTGAATTAGTGCCATATAAATAGGAATAGATAAGTAACATATATTGTTTGAAAATGACTTAATAGTAATATAGATTATAATAATTAAAAGTTTTTATTGGTGCCACATAAATTGTGACAAGGAAAGGAACATATATTATTTAAAAATTACAAAAAAATACTATTAATCACAATAATTAATAAATTAAAATATATAAAAATCATATTAAAATTTGATTTACTCTGTAAATTCTATATTGACTCTCTAAATTCTTTCTATGTCACATAAAATAAGATAAAAATAATCCATCCGTTCCATTTTAGTTGTCATGAATACTAAAAATAGTTGTCCCAAAATAATTACCAATTTAAATAATCAAGAAAGAATTAATTATCTTTTTTTCAACTTTGTCCTTATCATTAACTATTCTAGAATTAAGAAGCACACATATCAAAATTTAATTACTAATGAGGAATATATTAGTCAAATAATATTTTTAATAAATTCTTTTCTTAAGAGTTGTACCAAACTTTATCATGAAAACTAAAATGAGACAAAGGAAGTAACAAATATTGGGCCTGTGTTGGCACAAACACCTATGTCTAGTATATAATATATAAGAAATGTGAAAACAGACAGCTCTCTGTCAACATGTCTGCTTGAGCTGTCTACTTCTTCTCTTTTAATATATGAGGCCCATAAAAATATTTTGTGGACTTTTTAATTTAATATTTTTAAGGCAGCTGCTTAGTGACACGCCTGCTTCAGCTGCTTGATTATATTTCTTTAGTTGCTTAAATTATGATTTTACAATATTACCCCTACTAAATTATTTTTTCAGCTTCTTCAACTATGATTTTACTATATCACCCCGATCAATTATTTTAAGTCATGTAAATACAAAAATTAGGATAAAATAAGTTTCTCTTTAAACTGGACAAATAAAATTAAATAACTATTTTAGTATCTTTCAATGATTATATTTGTGTAAAAAAGGAAGTACTTCTAAAAATTATGATATAAATAAATAAAAAAGGTTATGCATATTACTTGAAATGATGTAAAAAATACTATAACTTACAGTAATTGTCAAATTTAAAATGTTAGTTCTTGAATTTTATCAGTACCACATAAATTTGAATAACGAGAGTAACATACATTATTTAAATTTACATACAACATGCTATAAATTACAACAATTAATGATTTAAAATATTTTTAAGAAATAGAGAAATTTCTTATTGATTTTCAAAATATTATATACGCAACATAAATTGAAACAAAATAAGTAATATATATTATTTAAAATTAATATAAAATATATTATAAGTTGCAATAATTAATAACTTAAAAATTTTAAAAATATATTAAAAAATCTATCAGCAACATAATTTGAGACAAAAAATAACATATGTTGGTTCCGTGCCTGATTAATTGTTTAACCAAACTAAATATTGTCTCTATTTTAATTAATTGCTACTATTTAATTTGACAAAAAAATTATGAAAATTTATAAATTTTGTGATCTGAAATTAAAGATATGTCAAATTATTTGACTCAAATGTATCAAAAATATTCGTTGATCTTGTGGCAATATGTCATGTGAAGAGTTAAATTTTAGAAGTTACCGAAAAAGAAAGAAATAGACATTCTTTTTTAGATGAATTAAAAAAAGACAAATAAATTGAATCGAACGAAATATCATACTTTAAACTTAAATTTAATTATTCAAATGAGAGTGTAAAATAAAATTAATTAAACCTATTTGTTGGGCCCGGGCAACGTCTTGGCTATCTTTACTAGTATATATATAGGCGAAAAGATAAGATTAGATTTAAAAAAATTAAAAAGGAAAAATATCATTTTAAGTGTTTCACATAAATGGATAAAGAGGTAATATTACACAAATAAATGTAAATTAAAAAATTAAAGTTATTGAAATTCACGCAATTATGTCCTATTTTTACAGGTTTAAAAAAAATCATTCTCTCTGTCTTATTTCATGTGTCACCATTTGACTTGATGTGATATTTTAAAATAAGAACTTTTTGAAACTCAGAGGTCGTTTGGTAAAAGATAAATAATGCATAAATTAATAATGCAGGGATTAGTAATGCATAAATTATTTTTTTATCAAGTATTTGGTTCATTGCTTCCCACATAATTTTGTGTTTGGTTTAAAAATCTGGAAAAAAAAATCTTTTCAATTATACCCTTGGATTATTATTGAATTTTTTATTTCATATAATTGGATTAAGGTAGATAATTGTCGGACAAATTTTTTGTGTGTGTGGCCTTTTGACTAGCTAGGAGAAGAATAATTTTGTAACCATGTTTGCTATTTTTTCACTTGAATTATTTGAGGGTAAGTAATTATCAACTTAATAAATTGATCACTTACAAAATGTCAATTTTTAATTTACTAAAGATAAACTATCTACTTTTAAAACTGAAAAGATGGTAAACAATAGTAAAATCGAATATACCATCTATATTTACAATAAAAATTTCAAGTTGTAGTTCAAATATACGGAGTTAATATATTAAATGGTCAATTAACTTTGAGAATTTATCCAATAAAGTAATTGAACTTTGTTTTGTATCAACAAATCACTCAATTACGACTTAATACCAACAAAATCACTCAACAACAACAACATATGCAGTAGAATCCCACAAGTGGGGTCTGGGGAGGGCAAAATGTACGCATACCTTACCACTACCTCATAGATATAGAGAGGCTATTTCCGAAATCCCCTCAACTAAAAAATATCATCCCCAAAAGCAGAAAATACTAGATATGAAACCAAACAACTAAAGTGAAAGAAAATGACAATTTATAAAGACAATAAAATAACAAACATAAGTGACAGAAAATAACAACACGATATATAAAAACACGACTACTTCTACCAACCTATTATATCCCAAGGCTATACTTCATCCTACCCCTACTAGCATCTAACCTTCTACCCTAATACGCGACCTCTACTCCTTTATATCTAAGGCCATGTCCTCAGTGATACGAAGTTGCATCATACCCTGTCTAATCACCTCCCAATACTTTTTTGGTCAACCTCTACCCCTCTGAGTAACCCCTAAATCCAACCTCCTCACACCTTCTAATAGGAGCAACAACACCTCTTCTCTTCATATGCGCAAATCATCGCAATCTCACTTATCTCATTTTGTCTGCCACAGAGGCCACCCCTAACTTCCCCCGAATGATCTTATTCCTAATCTTATCACCCTTGGTATGTCCACACATCCATATCAATATCCTCATCTCCGCAACCTGTATCTTTTGAACATGTGAGTTTTTGATTGATCAACACTCTACCCCATATAGCAAAGACGGTCTGACCACAATTCTGTAAAATTTCCCTTTAAGTTTAGGTGGTATCTTCTTATCACACAATACTCCATAGGAAAGTATCCATTTCGACCAAGCTGCCCCAATACGATGTGTGACATCATTGTCACTACTCTAGATGATGGACCCAAGATATTTAAAGTTTTCTCCCTTGGAAATAGATTGAGCCCCAAGCCTCATTACAATGCCTGCTTCATTTCTCGCAACACTGAATTTGCACTCCAAGTATTCTGTTTTGGTCCTGCTTAGTTTGAACCTTTTGGATTGCAAAGTATATCTCCATACCTCCAATCTATCATTAACTTTAGCCTGAGTCTCATCAATCAGAACTATGTTATCTGCAGATAACATACACCATGAAACTTCGTCTTGAATAGACCGTATCAGCTCATCCATTACTAAGGTAAAAAGAAAAGGGCCCAATACAGATCCTTGATGAAGTCCCATCTCAATAGGAAAATGCTCTGAGTTTCCTCCCACTGTTCTTACCCGAGTTTTGGCTCCGTCATATATATCCTTAATCACCCTAATATATACCATTGGAATACCTTTCGCCTCTAGACACCTCCATGAGTCATCCCTAGGTACTTTGTCATAAGCCTTCTCGAAATCAATGAACACCATATGAAGTTCCTTATTTCTTTTCCTATATTTCTCCACTAATCTCCAGAACAAGATGAATTGCTTCGGTAGTTGATCTCCCCGGCATGAATCCAAACTGATTCTATGAAATAAACACTCTTTTTCTCACCTTCATATCTACCACTCTCTCTCAAACCTTCATAGTGTGGCTTAATAAGTTGATACCCCTGTAATTGTTACAATTTTGGATATAACCCTTGTTCTTGAACAATGGAACCATTTTACTCCTCCTCTATTCATCGGACATCTTAGCGGTCTTCATAATAGCATTGAACAACCTAGTCAACCACCCCAAACCATCCTTGACCATGCTCTTCTAAAAATCCACCAAAATCTCATCGGGTCCAATCGCTCTCTTTCTATTCATCCTACTAATAGCATGTCTAACCTCCTCAGCTCTTAAATGCCTGCAATAATAAAAATCTCGATAACAATCAGAGTGTGCTAACTCATCCAACTCAATATCTCTATCTCCTTTTTGTTTAAGAGTTTATGAAAGTAAGCCTTCCACCTTAGCTTAATGGAAGTCTCGTCCAACAACACCTCACCCTCCTTATCCTTGATACACCTCACTTGGTCCAAGTCACGAGCTTTCCTTTCTCTCTCTCTCTCTTTCTCTCTTTTGCGATCCTATACAATTTCTTGTGCACACATTTATCACTTAGCTCCACATACAGGCACTCAAATGCTGCTGTCTTAGCATAGGTCACGTCTTCACTATCTTATAGGTATCCTTAAGCCTTTGTTTTTCATCCTTATCCCTAGACTCCAACTACTTCATATAGACAATTTTCTTAGCTTTCACTTTTTCTTGAACTTCTCCATTCCACCACCAATCACCCTGACGTCCACCAAAGGTACCTCTCAAAATTCCTAGTACCTCCATAGGTACTTTTCTAATGCAACCAGTAGTAATGTCCGACATGGTGTTCACATCTCCGCTGCTACTCCAAGCCCCAAAACTACTCAACTTTTCTCCCATCTCCCGAGAAATGGAAGACCTCCCCACTTGAAAGTGTGAGGATGTAAATATGGACTTCATAGTTGGGTTGCCTCGTACTCGTAAACAATTCAACTCGATATGGGTTGTTGTTGATCGGATGACTAAATTGGCTCATTTTTTACCGATCAAGACTATTTACAGTACCGAAAAGTATACAAAAATGTATATCCAAGAGTTGGTAAGGTTGCATGGTATACCAAGGTAAATTATATTGGATCGTGGTACTCAATTCACTTCTCACTTTTGGAGGTAATTTCAAAAGGGACTTGGTACTAGGATCAAATTGAGCACCGCCTTCCATCCCCAAACTGATGGACAAGCCGAGAGGACAATTCAAACCTTGGAGGACATGTTAAGGGCTTGTATGTTGGAGTTCAAGGGAAATTGGGATGATCATCTACTGCTCATTGAATTTGCCTATAATAATAGTTTCCATACCAACATTAGTATGGCTCCGTTTGAAGCTGTGTATGGTAGAAGGTGTAGATCCCCGATTTGTTAGTTTGAGATAGGTGAGGCGGCATTGTTATGCCCAAATTTGGTGGTTGAGGCCATAGAAAAGGTGAGGTAGATTAGGGAGAGATTGAGGATGGCTCAAAGTCTCCAAAAGTCCTATTTAGATATTAGGAAGAGGGATCTCAAATTCCATGTAGGTGATTGGGTTTATGTGAAGGTATCTCCTACAAAAGGCGTCATGCGCTTTGGCAAAAAGGGCAAGTTGAAACCTCGGTACGTTGGACCATATGAGGTTGTCGAACGGGTTAGAAAAGTGGCTTATAGGTTGAAATTGCCTCCGGAGATGAACTCTATTCATCCGGTGTTCCATGTTTTGATGTAGAGGAAATTGGTTGGTGACCCTATGACAATCACACCCTTGGAGGGTGCGACGGTTGAGGAGAATTTGACTTATGAAGAGGTACTGGTTGAAATTTTGGATAGGCAAGTGAAGCGGCTTCGCAATAAGGAGGTGGCTTCGATTAAGGTGCTTTGGAGGAACCAACATGTGGAGAGTGCTACATGTTATCTTTTCCAATCTACTCAAGCCTAAGGTACTAGATTCTATCTTATCTAATGGTCCTAATTCTTCAAATTCTTGAATTTCATGACATTGCAAGCATACATGAGCACAAAAATGATTTGAATGATGTTTTGACATGAAATTTTTATGACTTTAAAAATGATGCATGTTCCATTATAAGTTATGATGAGAATGTTTCTTGCTTGATTGATTTCCTTAAGTCGTGGTCTGGCTCATTCGAGGATAAATGTTCCCAAGGGAGAGATGATGTAACGACCCAAAAATTTCCAAACTTTGTAGTAGTTGATTAAGGTCTGATGAAGCTTGTTATGGTGGGCTAGTGACCGCCATGGGTCTTACTTATGTGGCTATGTCCAAAGAAATCGCATTGGTTAAGTTTGCTTGACATTTTGTACAGAGTACTGACTTTGAATGGCTATATCTCTTTGTACGCGATGAACTATGTGGACTATGACCTATCAAAACAAAGCTCTTCGAGTTATCTTCTCAACACAATTGGTTTCACTCAAATTAGAGTTTGTATCTAGATGTTATGGCCATTTTGGTTGGATTGTCTGTGGCCAAAAGTACTCTGGAAAAGGAGGGCCAAAGTGGCTAAGGCAGGGCCATATGGGTGGGACCACGAGCTGTATGGAGGCTCACGATTCGTGAGAGGCATTCATGGGTTGATCCAGAAAGTGGACTAGGTGATGGACCAAGGCCGGAACAAAGTAAGGCTGCACGTACCACCTGATGGTCCGTGTGATGCCTCACGGTCCGTGAAGGCCTCTGTAGAGTGGTCCAGAGACTGCCTAGACCCCAGGTCCAGGACTACGGATCAAGTGAGGCTCCACGGACCAGTATACTGTTAATGTACAGCTTCACGGACTGTGTGTCCTGTCGTGGGGTGATCTAGAAAGTCTTCCAAGATTCCAAGCCAAGGAATGAACCAAGTCAAGCCATACAGTAGGGTTCATGGTCCGTGAGCCACTACACGGACCGTGTGGATGCTTCTGTCAGAGACTGTCCCATATTATTGGTTAAATGATAATTTTAATTATTCCTAGGGCCATTTTAACCTTTCTAAACTCTCCTAAAACCCCTAAATTAAACCTTAATTCATTTTAATTCATTCAAGCCCTTAATTCATCTACCAAATTCTCTCAATTTGCTCTCATCCACCATTGAAAACCAAGCGTGAAATTGGAGGAAACTCAAGTCTTCATCAGAATCTTCTCAATCTTCTTGTTAAATCCAAGGTATGTGGGTTTGATTTATTGTTTCTCTTTCAACCATGAAGGCCCAAAATCCTTTTCTTGATTTTTGATGAATTATGATTTTTCTTGATATGGGTCTTTTGAATTAAGAATGATTTAGTGCAATTGAAGTGTGGGCTATTCTTATTTAAGAATGAAGCCCCTAATTGATGAATTCCTTTGATTTAAGAAAGGTACAAGTATGCATGTCCCGTTACTCTTTAATCTATGCATGGGTAATGTTAAATTGAGGTTTAATTGTTGATTTAACTTTGAATTTCTTGTGGGTTCTGCTTAATTTGGATTTAAATTATGAATTCTAGTTACCCATGCTATTCTCATCATCAATCATGGCATTTTCATGCGTGAATATGGATTTCATGAAGGATATGATGTAGGCTAAGTCCCAAATATATTTATGACTATGATTTTGAACAAGTATGGGTTATGACAAGAATGTTATCACATAGTGTTCATGATATAACTCTTTGAGCAACCATGGGTGTTTACACCAATATGATATGATATGACAAGTATAGAGCTACTCTTATGCATGAAGTTTGACATGAAAGGGTATTTGGCCTTTTAACCCAATGAAGTATGATTATGAAAGGTGTTTGACTTTTTAGTCACGTGTACGTGAAAGTAAAGTAAGTGATTTGGTCTTTAAGACTAAATATGCATGATTATGATGTCAAGTGTTTCCATTATGTTTTAAAGGCATGTATATGTATATGTATTCTTGTGGGATGACGACTTAGCACCGAGAGGGATTGGAGTAGTAAGTGGGTTGTCCCCAAAGGTCCCACTCCTTTCTCACAACTATGTGCCAACATAGGTTATGCAACTGAAATGGGTAGGTCCCATATGGTATGCTGTGATATGATATGATATGTTATGGAAATCCTTTTGAAATGACCGGGTTGAAAAGAAGGTGGCCATCACACCAAAATGATCGGGTGATCTTCTCTCATCCGATGGGAGGCCTCATCGGGAAAGTTCATGTTGTAGCTCACATGAGTTTGGATTTCAGTTATGGTTACATCCCCTATATTATAAGCATTATGGCATTTCATGCATCATGGATTTCATGGCATATTGATATACCATCCTTTCCTATATTCTCCTTCTATGTATGTGCCCTTGTCATCTAGCTTGGTGGTAGGCTCATGATCATATGCATTGCATGCCCGCATACTTAGTGCATTATTGTGTGCTAACCCATACTCTTTGTCTACATGCTCTAACCATGTAGGGACCGATGGTGACTTTCATCCCCCGCTAGACGGCTAATCAAAATTCTGGAAGTTATTACTTGTGGTGAGCCCTATACTCTAAGGGCAATACCCACTTTCATCTACCTATGTCTTTACCTTATGTTCCTTTAGTGTATGACTTGAGGGCGAGCCCAGAATATGTCGATGCCCCATCTTATCTTATGTAGAGGCATTGTTGGACCTAAAAACTCTATTTTATGTTATGCTAAGAGATACTTGTAATGGTATTGCTATCTATGTTAAGTTATGGTATCTCATGTTATGTTTCCGTTTCTGCTTATGCTACTATGATATGATTGGATTGAGAATGTGCTTATTTAGGAGGTCCCTAACCTTGCTTGCCCCCATAGCTTGAGTCATACTTACCCGCCCCTTAGAACATAATTGCTATGTGCTAAGTGATTCATGCTTATTCCAATCCCGGCAACATCCCCATATCTTGAGTCCAAAGCCCTAGAATCCCCTAGACTTACGTGCTAATTATTTATTATACGCGCTTCTGAACCGATGATGTGTGTGATTATGTTGTGATGGCTTGATTGAGGACTTTCAGGTTCTCCTTCGCCATGTCATATCTAAGCCCTACTTATGGGTCGTGACAGTCTGGCAGCCACTTGTGTTTATCGTAGCTCGACACCAAAATCAGGTTGGACGCCAAGCTCCTCTATGAGCCACTAGTCTTAAGAGCGACCTCAGAGTTCGTAGGCTCATCACGTAATCGCTCCCTCATGGCTCGCATATCATCTATCTTGTATCAGGGGGCCATAGTACATGAAAAGCACAAATTGTGCAAATCCATGAGTACAAAAATACAAAAGATTACAAAAAACATGACTGGCAGCAATTTCTACGAAGGCTCATCCACAAGCCATAAAAGGTCTCCGTGGATGGCAGGTATAATAAACTTAGCTACTGTAACTACATCTATGAGACCAAATATGACTAGTAGAACATTCTACGAGTCATAGACGAGTCACAAATGTGACTCTAGTCTTGATTTTGTATAGGCAAGGCCCTAGGAGACCTGTCTACAAGCCGTAGTTTAAACTATGGCTCGTAAATGGTCTCGTCTAATAGGATACCAAGAATTTCATGTTACTGGATCTTCACACGAGTGGAAACTATGGCTCTTAGACTATTCCACAGGTCATAAAAGACCCTCGTGGTGTGAAATTTCTAGTAATCTTGACTTTTTAAGACTATCAAATGGGTCCCAAAATGACATGTATCAGACCATAATCAATTCAATCAACATCGAAGCAAGAATATCATGCACCTAATATGTTTTCAATAAATTCCAAAGCACCCCACATGCAAATATTATACACTACCCCATTGATTTGCATTTGACATGTCAATATCACAATCCAACACTGTTTAGAAGTTATATGTGATCACACGTCATTTTGCTTAAGGCATGGTTTTACATTCAAATTGAATGACATGTGATGACATGGTTCTCTTAATGAAACATCAAACCAAACATGACCACACCCCTATTCTGACGTTTTACACTATTCATAACAATGACAACACTTTAAACATATAGTACATATAAGGGCAACAGGTAATTCAAACCCATCACATTTGGACCACCGTACCCATCAATAATTTAACCAAATTACACTATTTTTGGTAATACAAGGGTTTTAGGGGAAAGTACTTACTGAAATTTGATAAAAAGGGGTGGAAAATTGAATGAGGAATTCGAGTGGGTAGAACCCTAGGTGCTGGAGTGATGCTAAAAGACTCATCGGAAAATGTTGACGATGGCCAAAATGGTGGTCGAAACTAACGGGGTGGGGTACAATTTTTTCAATTTGAGGATTTCTTAGAGAATAAGGGGGTTAAAATTATTTGACCCCCCTTTTATACTTTGATCGAGTCGGTCAAAAATTTGAGCCCAGGCTCTATGAGACCCCAATTATGGGCCATAGAGGATTGATTCTATGGTCCTTAGGTCCTGGTCTCGTAGTGTGATAAAGCCCTAATTTTAGGACTTAGCTTCACGAACCCATCTATGATCCATATAATAGAATACGACTCGTAGAGTGGGTCATAGAAGCCTCCAATACATAGTTAAATATAGAAAACTTACCTGGAGTCCACGATTCCCATTCACGACCCATAGTTGTATCTACGGGATGTAAAGTTGGCTTGTGAAATGGAGTGCACATCGTTTTGCTCACTAGAAGTGTTCTATAATTTAGTGTATGGGTCGTGGTGTGGATCACGACCTGCAGAACAATTCATAGAAGCACTTCCTTATTTCTTCTTCAACCCAAGATGGCTGACCTAGTCTTGTTCCTGCATAACCTTCTTGAGCACATTGTTTCCCTATATGCCACCAGTATAAAGTACAAAAATTACATCTTAAAATGTAGAAAATTAAACTACCTATAAGTCCAAAACGCTAAAAATAAAATAGAACTACTACTATTACATCAAATATATTGGGTTGACTCCTAAGTAGCGCCTAATTTATTGTCGTGGCATGACTTGGACCACTTGATTAATCAGACTTCATTAATGGCCTAAACTTCCATCTTCAATTCATCAGGTCTCTTTATTGTAACAACCCAAATGTTTTTGAAATCTACCTATGGTTGGCATTCTAGGATGTACTAAAATCCATGGTTGAGTTTTGGTAGCCACGGTTTGAGTTTAAGTGGCCAAATGAAAATTGGGCTAGTAAGTGGCCTAGAGGGATAGTTTCAGAAGCATTGTTAAAACAGTCATAACTTTTGATGTGGGATTAACCATATGATATACCATATATCAAATTGAATCTATTTGAGTTAGCTTTGCAACACAAGTGGTTTCACTCAATATGGAGTCCGGATGAGGGAGATATGGCCCAAACAGTGAAACTGTCTGAAATTCAGAAGCCATTGGAGATAGGCTCAAAAAAGTGGCCAAGAACAGGGACACGGACCGTGAAACTTTGCACGGTCTGTCTAGGGTACCGTTAGGTGTCACAGTGAGCTTGGGGTGGCCTCGAACCAACCCTAAGACAAGTCTAACTCAATGAGACCTTGGACGGTCCGTTTGAGGGCAGACGGCTCGTGCACTACCTCGTGATGTGAGGCAGTGGCTTGGACAAGCCAAGGATGATGGTTTTGGGTCTAATTAAGGTTGGACTGTGGCTTACACGGCTAGTCATAGGTTGAACGGACCATTTATTAGTTCGTGAAGTGTAACAGAAAGTCCTCTGAGAGTTTGCGTTGAAGGAATTGGCTAAGGCATGGTTGACGGCATGTTGAACAGACCGTTCACTGTTGAACGGGCACTGTAGCTCCGTTTGACACTGCTTAGTTCCGGAAAGTTGCATTTTATTAATGGTATTTTCATGATTTAATATTTCCTTAAGCCCCTTTTTGGTCCCCTAAGGTCTCCTAAACCCCT
>JBCEWC010016866.1:0-12846 GCA_038996855.1 Solanum aculeatissimum
AAAATTAGATTAGAATAACTCAATATTTTAAAATTAAAATTTTGATATTAAAAAACTATACTAAAAGTACTATAATTAACAGTTTTTTCTACATCAATGTGATAAAAAAATTATATCTGAAAATGTTACTCAAGATTGCTATCGTCTGAATTTGGAAAAAGAAAATTATGACAAGTGAAAAGAAACATAGTGAGCAATCGTTCATATTGATTATTTTTATTACTGATTTCAAATCTGATCGCCTTTTTATGAAAAGTATTAAATTTATGCATCTTATATTTTATGATTTGTAGCTAAGTGAGGACAGAGTTATATTGGCCCAAGGAGTTCATTTGAACTCTCTTTGACGAAAAATATATTACTTATACATATATAAAATGATATTTTTTATATATATAATAGATGTTGAGCACTCTTTGACTTGTTGTGTATTTACATTTTATGTTTTGAACTACTCAGTAAAAATTTTTAGTCTGCTATTGTTAAGCAAAGAGAGCACCCACAACTTTAAAATTTTGGATCCACCACTGTATGCGCCACCATATATATATACTAGTTCAGTGTACATGCTTTGCACGTATGTGCCGCGTCAATTGATAAACTATATATAAATAGTACTTGTCTAAACAAATACAATATTCATGTAAAAAAATTAAATAAATATTATTAGTTTGATGTAATAGTTTAGTGTATTGTGAAACAAAAAAGATGTGAAAATCAATTCAATTGCTTATAATATAGATATGTTATTAGTTTTTGAATGCATAAAGTAATAATTTAGAGTTGAATAATTAGAAGTAAAATAATTAACTAATTAAAATGTGATGTAATAAAAGATTCCCAAATATAAAATGAGTAGTTTAATGTTTCAAATATAATTTTATTGAATTTTTAAATTTGTTATTACTTTTATTAACAAAATATTTGATAGTCAAAATTTTAGTTAATTATTTACATAGCATAGTCTTAAATCAAAAGTGAAGTCTAAATATAAAGAAATTTTAATCCAAAGTAAATCTTGAAACTAAATAAATAAAAGATTAAATAATAAATTAAGAAAAATAGTGAAAAGACGATTTTATCTAAAAAAATATATTTTAATGAAGGGCAAAAAGTTCAATCAACATTTCTAATAGATAGATAGATTATAATTTTTGTTCATTGTTATCTGATTAAACATATTTAATTTTCAATTAATTAAAATATTTATGTCATATTCTACCACTTAATTACTCATTCGTTTTGTTAAGCTACTATTGGTACTCTATATAGTTAATGGTAATATACTTCTTAAAACTATCCAAATATAATATAACTAGGTAATTACCCGTGCTTCGTGCGGTTATAAATAATTTAATTAAGTTTATATATTTTACTATTAAAATTAATAAAATACTCTAAAGTTATTAAGTTCTTTCTACATAGAAAATTTAGTATTATAATTACATCTCAAAAACTTTATAATTTAATATTGCTAAAGTTCTAGTTATCTTCAATTATATTTTTGGATTATACCATTACTTTTCGATATAATTGGTTTTTCAATAGTGCTTGAACTCCCAAACTTGAATGTTAATTAAGTATATTTTTTATATTTTGTATTATATTTACTTAATTATATTATATTATATTGAAAGCAGATAATTTTTCACATCGAAGGATTGTGACTTTTTCGAAAAGTTATGACTTTTTCAATGAGTTGTGACTTTTTCAATGAGTTGTGACTTTTTCAAAGAGTTGTGACTTTTTCGAAGGGTTGCGATTTTCTCGAAGTGTTGTGACTTTTCCGAAGGATTGTTACTTTTTCAAAGGGTTTGGACTTTTTGAAGGGTTGCGACTTTTTCTAAGGGCTGTGACTTTTTCAAAGGACTGCAACTTTTTCAAAGGATTTTGGCTTTTCCGAAGGGTTGTGACTTTTTTGAAGAATTGTAACTTTTTCGAAGAGCTATGACTTTTTCAAAGGATTGTGATTTTTCTAAAGAGATTACTCTAGTACCCCCAACTTAAAAATCAATTTAGTATATATTTTATATTTTATATTTATTTAATTATATTATACTATATTGAAAGGAGATAATTTTTAACATTGAAGGATTGTGATTTTTTCAAAAGGTTGTGACTTTTCCTAGGAATTGTGGTTTTTTTGAAAAAGTGTGACTTTTTCGAAGAGTTGTGACTTTTTCGAATGGTTGACTTTTACATAGGGTTGTGACTTTTTCGAAAGGTTGTTGTTTTTTAAAAAAAACTGTGATTTTTTGAATGGTTTTGACTTTTCCAAAGTGTTGTGACTTTTCTGAAGAGTTGTATCTTTTCTGAAGGATTGTGAGTTTTTCACAAGATTGTGACTTTTCTAAAGAGATTAATCAAAGGATTATGACTTTTTCAAAAGGTTGTGACTTTTTCGAGGAGTTGTGACTTTTTCAAAAAGTTATGACTTTTTTGAAAAGTTGTGACTTTTTCGAAGAGTTATGAAATGTGACTTTTCCAAAGAGCTATGACTTTTTCGAAAAGTTATGATTTTTTTGAATTTGAAGAGTTATGTTTTCGAAGGGTTGTGACTTTTCTGAAGGATTATGACTTTTTTAAAGGGTTGTGATTTTTCTAAATGGATGGACTTTTTCAAAATGGTTGTGATAGACTAACGCACCATTTAATTAGAAATGACACCTTTTGAGTTTTTTTAACCTTTGTTGGACTATTTAATTAAATTTTAAAATATTAAATTATTTAAAGAAAAATTAAATAAGAATTATGTGAGAGCACCACGTAGGCGGGACCTTACATATTCTTTTATATATATATATATATATATATGATTGTTACATAAAAAGATCAAAAATACATATTTTAGCTAGTGAAAGGTTAAATATGTCACATCATATATCATAAGAATCGAAATTAGAATTTATCAATAATTGAGACACCATTATCCCCTTTTTTTTAAAATGCCAACGAATCGAAAAAAGAAGCTAGATAATTTTTTCCTATTTGTTTGAAGTTTTGTGAGTAGTTATTCAATATCTATATCAGTAAAAAGTTTAACAAATATTACCCTTTAGGGTGGTCCAGTGGTTGGGGCTTGAATGGAGGTCTCAAGTTCGAAATTCCTTACCAGCGAAAGCAAAAAATTTGCCTTTTAGGTCAAGCTCATCGCACCGGAGTTGCCTAGTGCAGATTATCTCTCCTATGGTAGTTTGCGAGATATTGCATAAAAGGGTGGGTTTACCCTATTCGCACCCAAAGAATAGTGATTGTGGTGATAGATTTGAACATTTATAAAAGGGAAGGTTTATCCTATGCGCTCGCAAATTAATCCGAACATTTATAAAAGTGTGACTCTCTCGTGATAGCTCCCTTTTACCTCAAGTCAAAGCAAGACTCTACCAAAGGCCTTTGTTAATTTGTCGGTCAGAAATGACGGAGGCTTGCTGAGGAGCTTCACTGATTCACAAGCAAAACAAAGCAATGTATTGTAATATAGTACTTTTCTCTTTTGATTTTTCGTATCTGTTTTGAGGTCTGATTAATTTAGATTCATATTGAGAACTCTCGATAAAATGCTAGGTGACTTTATATGTAACGCGCAAACTCAAAAACGTCTTTGATTAAAAATGAAAGAGTAATCTACCATGATTGACTAGTACAATTAGTAAAAGTAGAGCTAATCTTTAAGCTTAATTGGTCTACTTTGTGTGAATATGAGATATATAGTTATATATATTTAGCAACAATTTAACTTTTAAATGTTAATTATATCTTATACACGCAAAAATTTAAGAAAACATGTTTCAAAAATCCTTTTTTTTAAATCGTATCACATAAATTAGAGCGAAAAAAATATTCTTCACTCGATAATTAATTTTTCATTTAAGAATTTGCTTAATGTGCCTTTTCTCTACTAAAAAGCAACTCAATCATAACAATAACATACTCAATGAAATCTCACAAGTGAGGTCTCAGGAGGGTAAAATGTACGCAGACGTCGTTATCACTACCTCATAGAGATAGAAAGGTTATTTCCGAAAGACCCTCAACTCAAATATATCAGCCCAAAAGCAGAAAATACTAGATACAAGAACGACTATAGTGGAAAGCAATTATAAACTTATAAGTACAATACACGTAGCAAAAATCCTTTATATGTCAAAAACTCTCGATAAAATACTAGGTGACTTTATATGTAACGCTCAAAAGTTCTTACAAGTACTTTTCTCTTGTATCTATTTTGAGATCTGACTAATTCTGATTCATGTCGAAAACTCTCCATTTTATATGTAACACTCAAACTAAAAAATGTCTTTGATTAAAAATGAAGGAGTAATCTACTAGTACAAGTAGTAAAAGTAAAGCTAATCTCTAAGCTTAATTGGTCCACTTAGTGTGAATATGAGATTTGGAGAGCTAGGTGACACATAGAAGTTTCCATGATTAAAGATATATTAGAATATAAGTAAAGTTGATTAATGATAAGCAAGTCAATCCTTTTAATTAATAATATAAAATATAGAATCAACAACTACTAGCAAGTTTTTGCCTGGTGGTTAGGCTCTTGAGAGTTCATGTTCAACTGTTGAGAGTAGTTAGATAGTAACTTGTTACACCTTTTTTCGGGCGAATTTTGTTGATCCTGTAATTTAATAGCAATGCAGAAAATAGAATATAAACTTAAAATATGTTTAACTATCCGAGTGCACATAATTTTCCAATTCACACTTACTACTTAAATATTTTTTTATTCTTTCAATCTTCATGTCTCAAGTCCCAATTTCAAGAATGTTTATAAATAATACATAAATAAGATTTGTACATAGGGCAAGATCTACTAAATTACAAGTATTCTTTCTTATTTGAAATATTGGTGTAGAAGCACACAATGGGATGATTGGATGCTTTAATAAAGTGCATGAGAATCCTGTGAAATTGGAATTCTAATTCTAATTTTCTTTTTTAACCCCATTTGCAATTCCTAATGGGCAAAATTACTAGATACATGTATGGATTGGCGAGAGGTATCAAATATTCTTTACAATAGTTAATGTTCAATAGATTTTACTTTGGGAGGTAAAGAATTTGTATCCGATATATCTTGATCAGGTATAGTTTAAATTTTAAATTTTGTGTCAAATCAAAATCAGACAAACAAATTGAAACAAGAAAAAAGACCTATATATAAAAAAAAAAACTTTTCAAATAAAAACACAGATACAACTTTAAATCTAAAAAAAAATAGAAGAATATATTTTAAATAAAGACATTCAATTTATTTTTGACTTTAAACCACCAAAATGCTTAGAATCGCAATTCACATTACTTCGGGTGGAAGCAAATCTGTCTAAGTAATGGCAGAGACTGTATCTCACGTATATGCAAGTACAGTAAATGGAATCCATCCACCGCTAATTCTTATTTATTTTATTTTTTTCTTGTATATATTTATTAATTGTATGTGGTTATAAAAAGGGTAATAATGATAAAGGGTACATGTGTTACTTTTTAATTTATATACAGATAGATAATGGTTCATTCATGGCAACTGCTCTTCTCACCAGCAATGCTTATGGAATACTCATATATAAAGGAGTCAATCAAATTTAAAACAAAAATTGAGTGATTTATGTGGGACCTATGTTTTACCTGTTCCTTTGGATGGATATCATGCAAGAATTGGTTAGGGTACACCACTCTGCCACTACTTCTTTGACTTCATCATTTTTGTTTAATACACTTTTTCTCTTTTATTTAACCACCCCGTCTTCCGGAAACAACCTCTCTATCTCTATAAAATAGTGATAAGATCTGTCTACATTTTACCCTCTCCAGACCCCACTCACACCCCCACCCCCACCCCCACAAGGTACTTGCTAGAATGGAAAGTTGTTTATTATTATTATTACTATATTTCTCTTTAGATGATCCTACTCTTTTTTGTGTATGTGTTATTTTGATGATTCGAATTCAATATCTTAGGGTTGATAGTGAGAGATATTTACCAGCCGAGCAACTCTCGTTGAGTGGAAAGGAGTTGTAAAGTTTATAAGAATATTTTTACTTGGAGAAAAGCTTGAGATGTGGCAGAGACAAATAGCCTTTATATTCTAATGCACCCATAAGCACTTAAAGAGCACACGCAGATAGTGCTGGAATTACCCATTGTCTCCGCCTGCATCTTAGGGCTGATAATCTACATGTTGACAGTCAGACTCACAGTGATGGCCCACAGCTGCATCTAAGGGTGTTATGTGCAACTGTCTTTTTACTCATATTTTATATCTATGTATATAATATATTGCTGAAAAAGTTTCAAAAAGCATGGGAGTGAACTCACATTCCCATGATAAAAGATTATGCTACTTACCTGATTAGGGTGTAAATTCCAATTTATGATAAATTAATGTCCCTCATAAAGTGGTGATGGCCACAACTATGGCCATGAGCTTCCTTTTTACATGACCTGACTAGATTGCTGCCGTCTAGTCAATCAAGCAGTTAACACTTCACTGTCGATGCAACTAACCCTCCTTCTAAGTCCAATCATACAGAGTTTACACTTCACTCTCAATACAACCAGCCCTTCTAAGTCTAATAATACAACAAAAAGCATAGGGTGATTGAAATCAAAACTAACATCTTGATGTTCTTGGTTTCTCAGGCCAAACGCAACACTAGCATGGTGACTTCTGGGGAATAACACTTGAAACTTGGAGAGTCGCAGGCTAAGAAATAGAAAGAGCATGGGGTGCAAAGGGGAATAACAAATAAAAAAGAGAGGATATTCTGTACAAACTAAACTTATATAATTAGAAAAGAACTTCATCTTTCTTTTTTGAAATATGGCTCAATTGACCATATAGCTTAACTTTACAAATATTATTTAAAGAACCTACTTCAGACAAAAGCTTCCTACGAATCTGGTGCTAAAGTCAACAAAATAATGGCTACTGTACAGCTCCAAAAGTTTAGCATCCATCAGCTCATAAACACCCTTGCAATGCCATTTCTTACATCTGAGTTGAAAAAAAGAGAGAGAGAGAAACTCCCATCATTATGAATATACAAGGAAACTGGAACCTGCATATGAAACATGACCAGATTGACCACACCACACAGCCCAGCCTCTACAGCATGAATGTAAATGTGTCAAAACTTAGCTAAACCCCTGAATAAAAGAATCACACCCCCTTTTTTTTTCCCTTTTTGTTGAAAGTGAAACTAGCCATGGACTAAAGCTTAACCCCTAAGCATCTCGGCTCTTGTATATACAGGCTCCATCACCAAAGACTTCTTCAATCATAGTGTGTGTTGGTAACAAATCTACTTCATTTCTGGCACAGCTCAAGTAGCCAACATCCCATTCTTTGCCGTTGCATGGCTCCAACAGACTCTCATGCTTGGTGCCACAACCAATACCAGCAATATCGCTTACCCAATGTTTATCATTGTTGATTTTCCCTAGTGATGGTTCAGAAGTAACCCCAGCTGCATCAATGGTACAGGAGCCACCTTGGACTTCTTGCTCAACCACTTTATTTGGCAGTCCATGGTCTTGAGGCTGCATACTAAGTGTATAGCCGCTGTTACCATCAAACAACTTGCCAAGACATGGTTCCACCACATCAGTGAAGACCTTCCTGCTACCACAATTTACAGGCTTATAATCTTCCCATGTCGCTTCACCGACATCCTCATCATATGTTCGTCTATCATGCTCCTCATGGATCATATTGTAGCTGAAATCATTATGATATCCTGGGGATTCAATCACAGAATCCTCATCTTCATCTGTCATTTTAGCTCCATCATCATCATCATCATCAACTATGTCATGCCATTCATCATTATCACTGTCTATGTTCAGTGGATCAAATCTGTTCTGCTCAGCACGTTTTCGCAAAATAAAGACATTAAAATAATAGCTGACAAGTTCCTCCCTACTCCGTGAAGGAAACTCAATTGTAAGAAGGTTCCAGAAATTCTTGCCTAATGATGCAGGATTGGATAATACAACCTCATGATATAGCTTCTCTTCCTCTTCACTCCATTTTTCTGACACTACCTCTCCCGTGTCACAAAAACCCAACCTAACAAATGTCTCCTCACCAAGGGCTAGCTTTAGTTTTTTCCTTTCTTCAATGATGTCTAGCTGAACACATCTTATGGAACCTACATCTTCACAAGAACATTCAACTCTTGTCTCTCCAATATTCTCAACGTGATCTGCAAGAAGCTCCATTTTAGGCATTGGAATGATAGTCCTTCCAGCAAGTTTGTTTTCATCAGCTTGAGGTGGAGGACTCAGAGTTTCATGTAAACCCTCTATGCATGATTTATCCTTATAGCTATTTGGTGTCCATTCTGGTAGCTCTGCCTGGAAATCTGGTCCAATTGGGACCATCTTTTGAGGATTACTCAAAAGAGAAGAATATATCTCCCTGTGATGAGCAGCAGCCCTGAACGGATGATCAAAATAGTAATATTCAGGAGACATCGATATGTGAAAAGGTGCCTCAGGCCTGTTGTCTTCCTCACTAGTGCTACTGGTGGGCCAGGAAGAGTTTGAAGCAGATCCATGAATGCCCATCTCAGTTTCCTTCTCAGAAGTAAAAAGAACTTCAGCCACATTGTGACTATCAAATTTCTTGTTTGCATCAGGGATGATTCTCAAAGAGTTGTCATCATCACCACCTACCAAAACGCATAGATAACAGACAGTCAATAAGAGTATGGAGCGAAAATATTCATTTCAGATCCACAATCTACCCTTACAAGAGCAAGCCCCATAAGCAAGGTGTCAAGAAACCACTTCAAACTTAAAAATACTTGGCAGGACTTCCTGCTTACTGCACTCCACCAAGGTCTTGAAGCATTTTTAACAACGGTAAATAAAGCAGTAAAAACAGTGCAAAGAATATATCAGAGCTAACAAAATAAATTCTTGTTACATGAGGCATAAGCATCCACAGCTACTGATTCACGAGAAAGTTCCAAAACTGAAACTAGCTGACTATTAGGTTCATGCCTTGGTTGCTTAGATGAAACCTCATACAGATCCTCTTCACTAAAAGGCCTTTTTTGCACCATAATTAGCTGCAAGGATCAAAAAAATATGAGATACATGAACATAAAAGGGAAGAAGTTCAAAGATAAAAGGCAGAAGAGGAAAATGCCTTTTCCACGTGTCCTAAGAATAATAAGTAGCAACGCATATAATTTAATAATCACATAACCGGATTAAAATCCTACTAAATCAAACAGAAAACCTGCAAAGGTGAGCATGTCAACCCACAGCTATACAATCTCAGAAGATCTCAAATCAAGTATAACTGTATTGTCTAGCTGAAAAGAAATATACTAACAAAAACACCACATCAACTCTCAGTAAACAGAAAAACCACCACAATTTTGTTGGTACATGCATTTAGATATACAGTCACAACTACATCGAGAAAATGATAACTGAGCTTAATGATAGCAGTTGTCGGAAACTCTATTTCGATCCGGACAAGGAGTCTCATTCATTCGTTTATGGGAGGTACCCTCTTTTCCCATTCTCCACTGAGCCATCAAGTTACTAGATAACCCCATGACCGACTCTGTTCAACCTGTCTTGATTGCCTAGCTAATACTACAGTCACAAGCAATCTCTTAAAGAACATGTAGCGAACGACCCTTCTATCTAGTTTTTGACCCTGCTCGGGCGAGCTATCAAGCATAGTGTAGCCTGAAACCTCGTAGGAGCACCCTATCTGACTATGAATGGTCATACACACTATATGATGTTGATCCAGAACAATTTTCCTTTTGGGACAAGAAATTACCAGACAAATAAAACACCCATCTCTTCCTTTTGAGACAAGAAACTACCAGACAAATAAAACACCCATCTCATTATAACAAGTACATACAAGACTATATTGACAAACAGACAACATATAAACCGGTCAAAGGAGGCTAATTACGATAACTGCATTAAGCTAATTAAGCTTCTAATTCCTAATTAGTAAGGGATAAAACGGCGACGCCGCTGAAATTAGTTTTATTACTATAGCGTTGTGGTCCTAAAGAACAGAAAACTGAAAAAGAGACCCATAACTTTGACTAATAACAAAATTGACCCTACGGAAAAGATGCCGGTTCGGGTACCTTGAACGCGAAGCTGGTCTTCGTCAAAATTGAGGTAGCAGATTTTTCAATTTGAACAACTCGAGGACGGGAATACAAATTCGGGTAAAATTATTATTTTTATTTTTAATTTTTTGGGAAATTGAGGTGCAAAAAATAAGAATTGCAAATATTATGAAAACCCTAACCCTAGATCCCCAAATCAGATTCAAAATCTTCAATCAAAAACAAATTAATAAAATTCAACCCAAAATTAGTTCAAAGAGATTAAATTAACGACGAAACGAAACGGATTAAACAAGAAATCCCAAATCCACAAACTAATTCTATCGAACGAAGATCAACCCCTTTTTTTTCTTTCACAAAAACAGAGAAATCAATGAATCAAAAACAAAATAAATACAAAATAAGCGATGAATTTTACAAAACAAAGCGATGAATCGAACAGATCTAAAAGATACAGAAGAGATCTAAACCCTAAAATCGGAATTCGGTTTACCTAACGAAAATAGCCGAAAGAGGTATCAATAGATAGAGGAGAAAACGAATTAGACAAATCCGAGATTGATTCGAACTTTCAGATGAAAAATGGAGGTCGATTTGTGGGGAATAAGAAGAAGATGGAATATGGAATTGGGGGAAAAGTCGTTGAAGATAAAAAGGTGAAGGTAGAGCCCTAGTGGGTTACCGAATCTGTTATTCGGGCGGGGGGTCCGAAATTAGTAACGCGGGAGGGTCCAAAAAGTTGCGCCAATTGTAATTTGGCTATGGCGAAATAATGGACACGAATCCCCATGTGATTTTATTAGCCTACAGTTAGTTTCGAAATTAACTTGTTATTCACGTGGTGATATGTATTGAATATCACGTGTTCGAATTATCTTACTGTATTTATTATTTGTATGGAAAAAGTAAAGATGATTATGAACATGATTTTTCGATAAAAAATAATGGAGGTCGTATATTAGGGTAGAAGCCGAATATGCTAGTAGGGATAGATTGATGTTTGACCTTATGGTATAGTAGGATTAGTCGTGTCTTTGTATATTGTGTTATTATTACTCATTTTATATTTGTTATTTTATCATATTTACATACTATCATTTGTTTTTCATTTTAGTCATTTTCTTTTTTCCATATCTACTATCTTTTGCTTATGGGGCCTAATATTTTTTAGATGAGGGACTTCCGGAAACAGCTTTTCTATCTCTATGAGGTAGTGGTAATGTATGTGTACATTTTTTTGTTCGCAGGTTCCATCTGTGAATTTCACTGGGTATGTTGTTATTTGTTGTTGTTTGCCTCTTAAATGTCACATTTGTGTCGGTCTTAATTTTCATAGTGAAAATATCTATTTACATTCATTTTTACTTGTTCACTATTGGTTTGACACACCTCTTAAAACAATAAATAGAATGACAATTTTGTTATCACTCTTTTGAATAAAATAAATTCAATACTTTTGGAAATAATTATACTCCCTTCGTCCATTTATTGTTGCAAATGGGGTTCGGGGAGGGTAAGATGTATGTAGATCTTACCAATATCTCATAGAGATAGAGATGTTGTTTTCGGAAGACTCTCGTCTCAAAAATACCAGGGCCCAAAAGTAGAAAATACTATATATAAAGTGAAAAGCAAAATATAATATATAAATGCAATAAAAGCAACAATATAAAACAGAATATAATAACACCATATATAAATACAAGACTAATTATCTTATTAACCTACTATATCACAAGGTCAAACATCATCCTATTAGTCTTCTACCCTAATACGCAACCTCCACTCCTTTTTATTTGATGTCATGTTGTCGGTGAGATGAAGTTGCGCCATATCATGTGTAATCACCTCTCCCAATACTTTTTCGATCTATCTATACCCTTAGCGTAACCCCTAAATTCAACCTCTCGCACCTCCTAACGGCAACGTCAACACATCTTCTCTACACATGTTCAAACCATCGTCCATTGCAGTCTTGCTGCACTCATCTTGTTTGTCACAGAGATCACCCCTAACATCTTATCTGACATTTAAGAGGCATGTAATAAAAATAAAAATAAGAATCTCTACTAATCTTAAATCCACTGCTACGCTTTGTCTAGTCAACGAATAGACGGCAAACTTCGATTTACATTAAGGATTATATGATCAAAAGTTTGGCCCCATATATATATCTGAATAAAAAATATTGTAGCTTTTGGTAATAAAATCAAAAGTTTGTTAAATATTAATTATTAATTATGCAAATGTGTGGGGTGGGGTGGGGTGAGGGTGGGACCGCGAGAGTGCATATAATTTTGAGAAAATTTTATTTTCATTTTTTTTCCCCTCAAAATGTGCAATATCAACGGTGGCGGATCCAAAATTCATTTAGTATAAGTGCACAAACTAATTAAACACAATCATAAAAAAAATCAATGAGAAAGTTATGTTTAATATTAATATTAATGTACTTAACGATTTTTTAAAAAAACTAAAAAGAGTAATAATAACATTGTTTATCCTTATGAATATCGTATGCTTTACGTAATAAATTAAATTAAACAATTTTATAAATATATAAAAATTACTTGTTATGTACTTTGGATGGGAAAATTAGTTGAAAAACTAAGAGATAAGAGATGAATTTGGAATTTTCTAATGATATTTCTTTGCTGATGCATATCTGTATTTATACAAATTGTGTAAACAAAAGGACAAACTAATACCTACAGCTGTCAC
>JBCEWC010016867.1:0-12845 GCA_038996855.1 Solanum aculeatissimum
GCCAAAGAGCCAAGATTTGAAGCCATGAAGGCCATGGAAGCTAAGGTGGAATTAGTTGATCCAATTGCAAGTGCTTAAAGAAAATGATTCTGTTCCTGGAAGTTTTACAAACTTAGCTAATCACATCATTTTACTTGTTTAGTGTCACAGAATTATAGAAAAGATGGTGTGTCTCTCTGCTGTGTGGTATTATAGAGTCCTATAGTTTGTATTGCAAAAACAATCTGATAAATCAAAGCTACTTTATAGTTCAGACTTTTATTTATCCAATAAAAAAAATAATTGGCAATGTCCCGTTCCTCTTTTCATGAAATTACTGTGTCTTACCTTCACTAGTTTAACTTTTAAGCATACTTAATTAGCAAACAAAAAAGGAGGCAGGGTGCAATAAAGCTCCCGCTAGGTGCAGGATTAGGGAAAGGTCGCGCCACAAGAATTTATTATACGCAACCTTACCCACATTTCTGCGAGAGACTGTTTTTATAGCTTAATACACTGTTGAGAAATTTATTATGAACAAACTTATATTGCTATTGGAAAAGTGTATTATGGGAATTTTTATTAGATCAGACCAGGGAAAAGGAAGGCCAGAAAAATTTAAAAAGAATTAGTTAAGAAAGGAAAAAGGAATAATAAATTCTTATAATTTGCGAGAGAAAGGAAAAATAGTTTCACATTATTTTGGAAATTGCAATAGACTATAGGAGGGTTCGCTAGGGAGGAAAACACTTTCTAATATGTCCATATTCCATTGGTCAAAAAATTTGAAAAATATTTGCAAACGAGTTTTTTAAAATGAGGGAAATGATTTTTCTAGCGGAAGTAAGGAAAACATATTCCATAAATAGCATTTTCCACATTCATCGAGTCCTCCCAATCCACCGGTACAACTCATCTTCATGCTGGAATGTTGGTCATAACTTCCATGGATGTGGCCACAACATTCCATGGATGTGGTTCATAATCGTACTTTTGTAACTTTCATAATCTTCATGGATGTGTTCTGTAATTTCCATGGAAGTTGCAACTACAACTACATCCACTACCCATGAAAGTTACAACTTACAACTACATCCACTACTTCAACTACTCCCACTAATGACAACCACTAACTTCCCACTATTGTTCTCGATGGCAGAACAGTTATAAATAGGGACATATTTGATTAAAGACCTTTAAGCACAAATCTCCTTCTAAACTCCACACCATCTTAAATGAGGTATGAGCGCTTATTTAGAAGAGTTACTAGAAAGTGAAAAACAAACGACGACGATTCCGACTACATTGCTAACAATGACCAGAAATATATCGATCTACTATTTCGTTGCGCTATTTCTCTATAATTTCTTACACCCTCTCCAGTAACATCCTATCTCCACTACTCCATACCCTTATCATCACCTTTATCTCTCATATTTTTTGTCAAAATTACATATAAATGCTATTGAAATAATATAGTTTGTTTACTATAAAAAAAATTCTCTTATTTTTCTTCGTACGAAACACGCTCTATGTATGTGGTGATTAAAATAGGTAATATACCATTATTCTTTGGGCTTACTTTTTATGCAAGAAAAGGATAAACCTTTCTTTGTCATCGACTTTTTTTTAAAGATAAAAAATCCAAGCCTATAATCTTGACCCACGCTATTTATAATTGAACATGAAAGTTGACGTGGGGTATCGCATAGTGGGAAATATAAATACTGTAGTTAGAAATTAAAATGTGAACTTCACTAATAAGATGAGTCAACTTCTCTTCAAAGCAAAAATAAGACTTCAAATTACATCAATTTTGAATGAGAGTTTATCAAAAATATCCTGTGTATTATGAGGTATAACCCAAACTATCGGAGCAATATTACGACTACTAGTATAGACGAATAACAAGACAACATACTGCTAAAGAATGGCCAACAAAATGCAATTCAACTCTTCAAGTGGAATGTGAGGAAAACACTAGAATGAAGACATTAATATATATCTATACCGTATTTGGTACAGCAATGATATATATAGGTTGAGCAACTGATCGTTTCATTCCATTTTAATTGCTATATGTTCAACTTATGATGAAATCAATAGAGAGAACACCAGTGTGACTGAATTAACCTCCTTTATTGTTCGAAAAATTCCTTCAAGTTACCCCTCAAGAAGATATGTCAATTGATTAATTAAAAATCCAAATTTTGCACCATCCTTTATAATAATTTATATTATGAAATTCCCATTGATCTTTTTTTTCCTTTAATCGTCAATCATCATGTGAACTAAACTCCCTCCTCACTAGCCTGACTAATCTGAATTTGCGCTAGTACGAGTCTGCTATCTCCAAAGAGAATCTTAATAGGGATCAACTGATAAAGTTAAACTCCCATCATTTGCATATCATCATGGCACCTTAATTTGTCACAAATTTGTAAGGAAGTAGAAAATGACAAATTATATTGTACTGCTAAAATTTAAATAAGCCATGGGATTCAAGTCAAATACATGATGCAAAAAGAACTACAAAAGACTCATTTCTTCATCATTGAGTACTTGTTGCTTGTAGACTTTCCTAGTTACAACTAATTTTAAAGCTTCTAGTACAGAAGAAATACTATAACATACTAATAAGTTACATAGATATATTTGTTGGAGAACCAGATACAAGGTAGCATCACCAGTACAATTTGCTTTTTAGTAGCTGCCTTGGTTATCATAGTTGGCAGGACGAACCTGGATGAAGAGAATGAGCTCTACTCCTGGTATTTTTGACAAATAACACTCTTTTCAACATTTGATGAAATGTTTCTTTACCAGGTGATTGAATGTAAAAAAGAAATCTAAGCATATATGTATACTAAACACATTATGGAAAATTCAAGGAGGAAGCTTAGAGCTCTCCAAGAATGAGATACTCATTAATCTTCTTTAACTGATCTTGTAATGGAAAAAGAATAACCATTTCTTTCACCAACGAAATGTACTTCTTCGAAAAGTCATCACCTCTTCCAATTTATTGAACGACAAATACAGCAAAGAAAAGAAGCAGAATCTCTGCTCGCGTGTACTGATTGTTACCTCTTTGAACATGAAAATGGCAACGACGGTTGTTTGAAGCTGGATGCATCAAAAAGCTCCATAAACCTCTGATCTGACACTCTTGCTTTGGCAGCAGCAAAACGCTGATATTCGTCAAACACAGAAGTTAGGCACCACTTCTGCAATTTTCTCAAGCATCCAACAAGGCAACCAGTTCGGTGCTGGAAATTGGGGACACACAAAAAAAGAAGCATAATTTCAATAAGGTGCTCCAACTTGGAATTGAGGCTACAGCATAAAAAGTAAATATTACACACCTTCCCACGTTTGCAGTGGATCAACACCGGGTGATTTCTAACATCTGTGAGCAGCAGGTTAAAGATATGAGCACAGGAAGATAGCAGTGTCAAACTCACTTTGATTAAAAGTTAGCATTCTGTTTTGAAAGAGCATACCAATTAGAACCCCCAATGCTTCACGAATTTTCTCTTCTGGAATATTAACAAAAGGTTCCTGAGAGCATAATAATAAAAATCAATTGCCACTAATTATTCTTTGAACAAGAACAAAACAAAATACTCTTCTAGGACACCAACAATGTGATCAATTTTTGTGAATCAGTAAAGTCCAATGACACTACACTGAAAATTTTCTACAGTATCTCAAATATGCAATGAACTCGGGGGAGAGGACCAAAAAAAAGGACGAATAAGATTACTTGAGCCCTCATCTATATTTCCAGCATGAGTTTATCAACTATTCTTGAGTTATTTTCTTCTTTTTATTTTCCTTTTCTAAAAAATAAATTGAAAAACTACCAATTATTTTTGTTTAATCTCAAGATGGACTCATGGACCATGTCAACATTGATTGCCGTGTTAAGCAAATCTCAAACAAGGAATAAAGAGTGGCCCAAGCATATCTTCAGGAACTCTTATTGCTATTGATAAGGTAATAAAACAAGCTAAAAGGAATAGAATCAGGTTCTTTTTAAAGTGTAAAAATTTTACCGCATATGCGGGGATACAAGGAGTAGTCTGTCACCCGATAACTGAGACAGACATTTGAATTTGATAGTTAAGCTGAGACAAGAGCAGACTAAAGCCAACAATCTACCCCACATAGCAACTGGCTGGTTAATCATATAACCGTAGAAAGATCAAAAGGCCGAAATAGGAATGTCTAATCATATAACCATAGAGAGATCAAAAGGATGAAATAGGAAACATTCCGCTAACTTCAGCAGTTAGATCTTAAGATAGAAAGACAACGACCAGACAACACATCATTTGATCTCAGCTTGAAAATCCAAAAGACAGAACTGAAACTTTAACAATCAGTAATGAAATGAAAGTCTACAACTAAGTTATAACTTTTAAGGGATTGCCGATGTGCCTAGTGTTCTGTACCTAACTTTTCCATCGCCATGCTCTCTCTTCACTGAGGAGAGGAACTATCCTGTTTAGTTAGTTCTAATAAAAATATCTACACAAAAGTTGGATCCGATGAAACCCAGATCACAACTCACAACCAGTTTGGAAGCATGGTTACTTCAAAATATTGAAATTCAATGTGATCTATGCTCAAGCAAAGTGCGGGAATTGGAAGTCTAAAATACAGGATAGGAACAATGATTTGATACTAATTCTGCCAAACTACAATTAGAACTTAAACATAATTCAAGTTTCGACATAACCTTCTCAATGAAGGGAAAATTTAATGGTACTACATATGGTTACTATGATACATACATAACCAATAGAATCCACGAGAACAAAATCTTCTATGTACTAAAAAAACTAAATCAATAATCTTCTGAGGTAGAGCATACATATGTTCTGTTTTTAATACAAATGGATTTTAATATAAAATCGTGAAAGTTGATTCGAATAAAGTTCATTAAGATAAAAAAATAAATAATTTTTTTTAGTTTTAGACCTAAATCTTACAAATTATCAAAACAACAACTACCTTTTAACCTTCGTCTAGTTTACTTTCCAAATCAGTGAATTATCAATACATATCTATACATATATTCATCTACTTTACTTTCCAAATCAGTAAAAAAAAATTGAACATTCAAAATTTAAAATGAGCGAGACAAAATCATCCTCTTTTGGCTGAGCTAACATTCAACCTAAAAATCAAATTTTTAGCTACTAAACCTGTAAAATCACAAGTATATATATAGTGACTTCTTTTTGGTTTTTTTTTACAGAAATAGTATTATATTTTCTTTTTGATTAGGTAAAAATAGGGATGACAAATGATGTTTTAAAATACATTAAATTATTGTGCTGACTTTTCAAATCATTCTTAATTATCATAATCCGAACTCTTCATCAATTAATTTTACATAACTAAATTTTGGAGAGTTTGGTATATTATATACAAATACAAATAAATAATTATCATTTTATATTGTACATGAAAACGGATATTATATATGAATTATGTTGGCGTATTTTATATTTGGAAAAACGATTCTATGATCCTCTTTTCAACCAGGCGTCTCAATAAAATTAGTGAACTAAAACCAAATTATAACAAAAGGTATTAAATATATATATATACACAAAAATATTATTAATTTAAGACTGTTTTTTTTGTTTATTTGTTATGACATAATACTTGATTTTAGTGTATATTTTTAAAACACATTAACCATTTAACTTCACATAATAATATTATATTATTATTTATAAAAGTAAAGATTAATTCTAGTTAATGAGAGGTTATATATTTGTTTGTAATACATCGCGTTGGATGTTGATGTAAAAACTTTATTTATTAATATCAAGATTTCAGTCGTTTAATTCAAAGTTCTAAAATATTCTTGATTTCTTGATAAAAAGCAGATAGTTCTTTTTCCTTTCTTTTTTTCTATTTAATTTTTTTTTAAAATATTCAATATTATTTCAACTGAAATTAAAAGTATAAAATTCACTATTAAAAGTTTTTAGTCTCAAATTTTGGTGTCTAATGCTGGAGCCATCCCTGAACAGAACTCTTATAAACGCCCAAATATTTAACTGGTTTTTCCAAAATCTTCTACGGCCCACCAGGCGTGCTTTCAATTATTTTAGTGTCTCTCCTTTAACCTTCATCATCTCATTCCTAACTTGAAAACTTGAGATTCTCTTCTTTTGTAATCTGTCAAGCCCTTTATCATATTAAGCTTCAGATATTAAATGTGATGATTTTACTTTGACTTGAGATTTTATGCCTATATAACCAACCGAATCAACGCAAAGAAGCAATTTTATCAATGATAAACTTACTTTGCAATTTTTAATTCCGAACTGAAACAAGCGAATATCATTTGCCTTTAGAAACTCCATGTTTGCTTCTGGATATGGCTCTGGACACAGGTATCTGTCAAAAAATCCCAAATTCATCAATTCTCGTCGAAAAAACTCGTACTAGCAAAAGAGTAGTAATAATAATTAACTCACATAATGGAACGAAGGCCAAGCGTTTGAAGGAAGGAGAAGTTATCTACGTCAGGGAAACCAGAGCGGAAAATGCCATTATCGACCATAGCGAAGTTGAGAGGAGGAATGAAGAACTCTTCCTCGTTGTCTACATCGGTGCGATTGTAGTTGAAGTCAAATTCATCGGCGGTAGGGACCGGCGAAAGCTTGACTGCTTGTGGCGGAAGATGCGGCTGAGAACGGTGATGTTGCCGCTCCACGACGGCGATTTCGATGGTTTTACACGTGTCAGCTGTGGAAGCAACGGTTCCCTGCTGTTTCATAGCGACTGATGAGAGAGGAAGAGAGAGAGGAGTTTTTGAAAATTGAGTGGAATTGGAGATTCTGATACCAACAGGAGGAACTTTCTCGTTTTGGAACTTGGAATTTATAGGCGCAAAAATTAGTCACTCTTTATTTTGACGAGGGAAAAAGTTTACTCAGAGGCTAGGGTAAACAGGGGTTGGGGTCGCTAAAATGCGCCACTCCACGGTGGCTGTTCAATATCGACACTCAATACTCGTCAATGTGTATGCTTTTTGAAAGAAGAAAAAACTAATCATCTCAATAAAAAATTCACTAATTCAACTAGTTATTTTTTTTTCTTTTATAAGTGGTAGGAGAGGAGATTATAACATGATAAATTAAATTTTTACCAAGAAGATAAAAGTTTACCTAGCTAATCAATTGAGCTACTAAAATTATGTAATTAATGAATTTAATTAAAGAAAAGGTAAGAGTTATATACTATAAAATAATTCGTAAAATTTAAATTCAATATTTTTTAGTTATATATAAGAGGCAGTTTAAGTTGTTCGAGCAGGCAGTAGGTTGACATGTTTGCTTGAACAGTTTGATGGTGTATCTGTAATTTTCTTGGTTCTTTCGTTTTAATTTTTCTGTCTTATTTTTTTGTGTTAAAAAATTGTACTAATCATGATAATTAATGACTTGAAATATTTCTAAAAAAATATGTTACATGAAAACATGAAAAATATCATAAATTGTGATAATTGTCAGCTTAAAATATTTTTTAAATGCATAAAAAGTTCAATTTAGTGTTAAAAAATGTTGTTAATCATGATAATTAAAGTTGCTCAAGTAGGCAGCAGGTCAACATGTCTGCTTGAGCAGCTTGAGGGACATCCGTAAATTTTTATTAAGCAGCTTGAGGGTATATTCGTAATTTTTTATGGTTCTTCTGTTGTACTTTGCTTATCTTATTTTTAGTGTTAAAAAATGCTACTAATCATGATAATTAAAGTTGTTCAAGCAGTCATCAGATCACGACATGCTTGGTTGAGCAGTTTGAGGGTATATTCGTATTTTTTATAATTCTTCCGACAGGCCTGCTTGAGCAGTTTTAGGGTATAGCCGTAATTTTTTATGGTTCTTTCGTTATAATTTGTTTGTCTTATTTTTAGTGTTTAAAAATATTGTTAATCATGATATTGAGCAGCTTGAGGGTATATTCGTAATTTTTATATGATTTTCCTGTTGTAATTGCTCAAGCAGGCAACAGGTTGACATGTCTGCTTGAGCAGAGGATATATCCGTAATTTTTTATGGTTCTTCCGTTGTAATTTGTTTGTCTTATTTTTACTGTTAAAAAATGCTACTAATCATGATAATTAATGACTTAAAATATTTCTAAAAAATATGTTACGTCACAATATTAATAATTTAAAATATTTAAAAATCATATTAAAATTTTAATTAACTCTCTAAATTTTATCTATATTGATTAAATTAAAATAAAAAAATAACAAATATTGAGTTTGCGCTTGCGCGAGCACCAATATCTAGTATTTATAATGAAGGGATCACAACATGTTTAAACAGAGAATATATACTACTTTCTCTAATTTACATTAGTGACTTGTTGAGACGGTTTTCACCGTTCAAAATAAGTAAATTATTCAAAGTTCAAGAATATTGTTGGTGACTCTTTTTTGTATTCACTCTTCATTTAATGAAATCTTAATTACTTTATATTTTTTTATATGAAATCTCCTTCGAAGCATTAGATAAAAATACTATTGAGATATTGGACCTTTATGATATCTCGTACACATTTTGATATTTTTCTTAAAAAATAGCTTGAAAAAAAAAAGGGTCATTAATTCATGTTTTTAAATATTTTTCTTAAAGAATATATGATATCCTCCAAAATTAACTTAACTAGGGGGATCATGTGTATAATATGTATTTGAATTGCAGATACTTAATACTTATTACAATTAATTAATATTTTTTATTTTATTAAATATTTATTATTAAAAAAATTATTCCATATAATTTGGTGTAAGTTACTCAGTGCGAGTAAATATTTATCACCAATCTAGGCCTCTTATTTTACCTTGGCATGCATGTGAAAACTTTATGCACATGGTGTAAGTTTTTCTAGCTAAATGTTATTCTTTCTATACTATTACTGAGGTGATTCAATTCTAAAATAAGTTTTGTTTTAGCAAAAAGAAATTGTCCTAAAATAAATATAGTTTATAAATTCAAGATCAATTTACAAAAACAAAATAGGGGTAAGTATTCACTTTTTTTCTACTTCTATTAGAAAATATATTTTTTAATGGATGTAAAATGAGCTAAAACGATCATGTTTTGAAACGGAGGGATTACTACTTTTTCCTGGCGCGAAAGACATTTCCTCACTTTTAATAAACTTACTTTCCTAAATATATATATTTTTTTTAAACTTAAATGTTAAACAATCAAACATGAAAATTTTAAAAGATGGACAGAGGGAATATATAATACTCCCTCTGTCCATCTTTACTTGACCTCTATACTATTTTAGGATGTCCAACAATATTTTTTTAGGATGTCCAACAATACTTTTCAGTTTATGAAATCAAGAGATAATTTTACACTTTATTCTTAATTTACCTTTGTCATTAATTATAATTACTTCCCTATTACATTTTTCAATACATTGTATTAATTATATTCAAAGGGTGATTTGGTAAAATTATCCCTATCATTTACTACTTCTTAATCCATGTGCCAAGTCAATAGGGGTCAAGTAAAGTTGGACGGAGGGAGTAATTTGAAGAAGAAAAAAATGGAGACGAGAAACTAGAAAGGCATTAAAAAGGTCGGCATTAAGAAAAGTTAACACAAACGTGGTAATCACGCGTTAGGTAATTGTCAACTACCACTCCTTTCAAGACCAAGTTTTATCTTAAACAAGTATTTTTCTCTAATTATGCGTATTTAATTTAAGTAAATTAGTTTTAAACAAATGTCACATCATAGACGAAAGTATCATTAAACTAATATTATTTTATAAATGTTACCAAAAAAATTTATTCTATGTTTCACACCATCATTATTAATTGTATGAGACTTTTTTTTATGTCATAAGTTGGTGGATCTAGTTCTCACTTTTAACTCGTCAAATTTTGAATTTGTTAACGCGTTGTTGGAAGTGTTATTAAAAAATATTTGATCACGAAAATTGTAGAAAAAAATTTCATAACTCGAAGCGTATTAATATTTTTAAGGATATTTTATCGATGTAAATATATATATTCTGCAAGATTTAACAAGTTTTTCTAGTATAAAATTTAGAATATAAAAACTAACAAAAATTCATTGAGGAAAAAAAAAACAATATAGGAAGAATTTATCTTGGAGATCTCTTATCCAAAGGAAGAAGACTAGGATATATGTGTGTGTATGAAAGACCAGCGCATCATAATAATTCAAGAAATGTATCCATATTAAGGAATAACAAAAGTCAAAATGGCTATTCAAAGATAATGATAATTGCTCCATTATTTGAATTACAGGTGGTAAAATTAAGTCTAATCCATTCAACTCGTTCAATTCATTAAAGTTTTGGTGGATTAATAACCCGCTCATTTATTAGCTTAACTCATCTTAACCCATTTAAAATTGGGTTGATATACAACCCAAATTGACTCAAGAGAAATCTTGTTAAAATATTTTTAAAAACACTTTTTTTTAAATTTGATATGTTCTATATAGCCATAATAAAGAAAAATATAATTTAATTCAGTATTTAAATATTGAAAAGGAACAAATAAAATAAGTTAAACTTAGTAAAAATTGGGTCGGATTGGATCTTGACCCGCTTTATAACCCGTTTTGACCCGACCCATTTCGACCCAAGGAAATTTGGGTTGATTTAGATCTTGACCTATTTATTGTCTTGACCCATTATAACCCGCTCAAATTTGATTCAACTAGCCCAATTGTCACCCCTAATTTGAATGTTAATGGCTAGTGATATAAGACTATTCAAAGTCATTGAATAATCAAATCAAGTTGTCCAAGAGTCAATTGTAGAAAGACGGTAGAAGTATGTCAAAAATTATATAAAAAATATTAATATGATAAAACGATATATTTTTGCATATTAGTCAAAGTTTATACTATTTGATTATCAAAAAACAAATTGCAACAAATAAAAAGAAAAAAGGGAGTAAAATAATAAACATATTAAATACTCATTAACAAGGTATGAATATTGAATACTTTCTTTTCAAAATATTAAAATCATTTATCCAATATTTGTGAGATAAAAAAAAAAGCCTCACACAACTGACACTATATTATTATGTAAATGTTAGGAAAAAAGAGTAAATAGTAAAAAAATAATTCTAAAATATCTTAATTTTTTTAGTATCATACATGAACTATCAGATGCATGAGTTTCTCCTAAATTATCACCAATTATTTATCGAAATACATCTCATCTATCAAAAAAAAATCTATTTGAACAACATTGATATTATTTTAAATAGAAAAACAAACAACTAATAATTAAACTGTGTTGATAATAATTGAGAGCAACTATAATTAAGACACAGTAAAAAAATAAAACAAATTTCCAATGTTATGTATATGGTGAATGCATGTAGATTGGGCAAGTGATCATAAGAATGAGATATGTCAATTATTGGTGCACAGGAATGGCTTTTCCAATGACAGATTCTTTTCGTAACATTGGCTATCACAACTTCTGCTTTTCTTCCTTTTTTATTTATTTTGGTTTTTGTTTGGTGCAATCAGCCAAAAAAGAAAAGAAAAACAGCATGTCACTTTGAATATTGCTCGATATTCCAGCTATGTTGAAATGTAGACTAAAGGTGCAAAAAGCAAGTCAAGATGAGTATTGATTCTTCTTTAGTATCACATTGCAAGGATGACTAAATTATGAATTTTATATATGAAATTAGTTTTTGAGATTGAGATAGGTTTAAGATTTTTTTGTTTACATAATATTAGAGTCGCATATTTATCTCAATGTATAATTTATCGATGTTGAGTCCTCATATTAAATCATCTATGCACTAGAAATTTGGTCTCAAAATGTTATTGAGCTCTCTTATTGAATCTTCTTTGCACTAGATATTCAAGATTGAGGGAATTATGGACTTGAACAATCCGCTTGACCTAGCTATTAAAGTTAAGTTAGACGCAAAATTAATTTCTTTACATCATATATCGCTCCGTATTTCAATTCATACTTTACCTTATTATCCACTATAGTAATTTTCTAAATATTGAGTACTGCTCCCTCTGTTTATTTTTACCTATTCATCATATTCAAAGTAAATATCTACTTTTGTATGTGCAATTTGAAAAATTAACTTAGAATTTATCACTTAATTTTTAATTTATCTTTATTATTAACTGTAGCTATTTTGCAAAATACGAAATTTATTATTCCCTTCGTCCTATTTTTTGTAACACCATTTGACTTGACACAATATTTAAGGGAAAAAAAGAAAGACTTTTAAAACTTGTGGTCTAAAATCATTCTTAGATATTTGTGTAGGTGAGAATTATTTTATTAAGTATAAAAAAGAAATTTTAAAAGTAAATTGTTTCTAATTAGAGTAAAATGACATTCTTTTTTGGACGGATCAAAAAGAAAAATGTACCATATAAAATGGCATAGAGGAAGTATATTGAATGGATAATATAATAATATTGTTATTTTTATCATTATTTTATAAAAGTGTGTTAAATTAATATTAGACAAATAAAAAAAATATTAATTGTTAAGTGAAACACAAACACGTAAAAATTAACGGAGAAAGTATAAAAGATTATGATTTCTATTGCCTTCATGTACTTTCTTATGCAAATATCACTAGACGCCCTTGCTCTCAACATCAACGCTACTTCAAATATCTTTTTTTTTTTCTCGAAATCCTACTTTCAACTAAACCCTAAAAAGTGTTGGTTCATATTTGAAAAAGGAGAAAAAGAAAATGATGTAAATGTGAAAAACATTTATTTGGTAGTTGGCCAAACTTATGGTTTCACATTTCTTTGGTAGTTGGCCAAACTTAT
>JBCEWC010016868.1:0-12845 GCA_038996855.1 Solanum aculeatissimum
TACATGTCCGATAAATTATTAGTTGTTAAAATGTTAATTAGAAACATTTAATTAACGATTAAGAAACAATTGTTGAATTGTCAACTAAAAATAATAAATTAGTGAAAAATTCAAAAAAATTATGAATTCTAATTTTTCATATTAAATTTAATTAAAAAATAAAAAAACTTAAAAATTTAAGCGGGGCAGGTTTATGCGGGGCGGGTCTATGCGGGGCGGGTTGAAAATGAAAAAAGTCACCATGCGAGGTGGGACGGGGCGGTTTAAAAAAATTGCGGGTTAAGCTCAACCCGCCCCATTTCCATCCCTAGTAACAATGTCAATTAAGTGCAAGTTTGCAATAAATAGATTTTTCCTCAAAAAGCCTTTTTTACGATTAACATATTCTATTATGATTTTTTTGAAAAAAATTGTCAATTTCTCAAATATTGTGTTTTGTGTGTGATTTCTATAGATTTGGGTTTTTTTTTTCAGCGGTAAAGAAAATTTAGTTATTGATTTTAGTATTATTATATCATATGTTCATTTTGACAATTTATCAAGTATTAAATTGTGTTTTAGATAATTGAGTTTTCGATGCTTTGTCATATCTTTAGATTGTTAAAGTTTTTCATATGTAGCTAACGTTTACTGAAGTAGTGTGTTTTCATGTACATTCACCTTGATTTTAATTAGAATTTTAATTTTATATTTGAATATTTTTCATTTCAGCATAAATTGATTGCAAGCATCGCTTTCGACACACTCAAAATATTGAATTAAATGTGTAATAGACATCTGAGAATATACACAAATAAAATAATTCAAAATCATAAGTATTTAATAGAAATAGTTTATTATGTGTTCACGTATGCAATTGAATTATATCGTAATTTGAGTGTCTAATTAAAATGTAATGATCCTCCAGGCCATTTCTCTAATTCTGCGACTGCTTTGCTGTTTTGAGCTTCTGTATGGTGACCTCAGACCTTTTATGACCTATTGGGACTACTGGGATGGTTATAGGAGGTTTTGGTTGTGAATTGTGCAAGTTTGCAAGTTAACGAGGAGTGATAGCTGCAAAAATGAGATTTCTACCAAAATCCTGGCACACGACCTCAGAATGGTATTCTGACGGTTCCATTAGTTCCGGAACGATCAATTTGTGCTAGGAGGGTAGTTGGTCGGAGGATGGAGGGTTCTGATTTGAGTTTGAGCCAAAAGTTATAAAATGAGTTCAATCGAAAGCTAAAAAGTGTATTTTTGTAAAAACTCAGCTAAACGCGCTCAAAACAGAAATTTGATGGCGTGGTTAGCTTCGGAATGTCAAAAATAGTCTAATGTAACCCTTCGTCAGTTGACAGGGACATCCGGTTGCATTTTTACCCCCTCAATTCTTTTAGCTAAAATTAGCCAGAAAGAAGTGGGACCCTCATTTTTCCGTAGGATGCTCTGTTGAAAATTTTGACTGTACCGTTAGATTTGAAGCGTTAAAATGTGGGTGGTTACACCATTTATTTGCGCAAAATGGACATCGGATGCCCCAGGAAGTTTTTGAGGTAGTTGGTGCAGTACTAGACAACCTACCCTTCGCGTTCACAGAGGGCCAGACGCGTGAGCAATCAAGAGCCAAGACAAGGCTCCATGTTCGTGGGCCCTGGGCGCCTTCGCGAAGGCCTGGACATGCTAAGGCATCGCGTTCGCGGAGGCCTGGCCATGCTAAGGCATCGCGTTCGCGACACCAGACCCACGCTCGCGGAGGCCTTTTAGGGCGTGCCATGCCTATAAAAGGCTGGTCGCGAACAACCTAGTGAGGTAACTGTAAGACGTGTAAAAAATACTTTTGAGCTCCGATTTTGATGATTCAAAGGTCCAAGTGACTCGGGTTTTTGCAAGGAAAGCTTTGGTGAAGTCGGATTTAGGATTCACTGCGTATTTTGAGGTGAATTCTTTGTTTTAGATTATTACTTTATTTAAATTATTGAAAACCTTACGTGTTGATTTCGTAATCGATTCTTGAGGGAATTGAATGAATTTGAGCCTAAATTGTTATACATTTCGAGAGAAATGCTGTGGTATGCTGGGTGTTTGCTGATTTTTTCTGGTTTTTGTAAATGTTGACTGAAAAAGTTTTGAAAAAAATATTTTCCTGGTAAGGTTTTCAACTTCATTTTTGGGTCTTTTCTTGGTCTTTTGGGGTCCGCTTTGGGATGAATTTTTGGTTGGAGACTTGGGTTGTCATGGGGAACATTTTTCCAATTTTTTTTGTAAGATCGAGGATAGGTCCTATTTTTCCCTTTTAGGCACTTTTGGCCTAATTTCACCCATTTTTCAAGATTTTACAACCAATGTGACCGTATTGACCATGTAAACTATATTTTAACAGCTGAGCAGCATCGAGAAGCAATTCAGAAGGAAATGACTCAGTTGGGTTGACTCTAACACGAGATGTCGGTTGCCAGGTAGGCTAGGTTTTTTCTAAACCTTAGACTGAGTTGAAATGTTTGCATATTTGAGTTGGAATGAGTAGAAATAAACTGTGAATGGGTTGAGCTGTGGGATTTATGTTGTATTTAGTTGGTTGTGAATCCGCATGTGTTATATCTATGGTGATATGGGACTATAGTCATTGTATTGAGGGTGGTGTTAGCTGTAGCTGCTATATTAGCTGAATTCTTATACTGTTTGGCTACGAGAAAGGCTTGAAAGGGGTCGGATAGGATGAGAACAAGTGATAGGTATGTACATTGAGCTTGACTCTTGCATATATGTGTGTGTGGCTGGAGATTACTGAAAAATACTAACTTTTGATAATGGCAAATAATTATATGCTACCGTGATTCTAGTATCTATATCTGTTTTAAGTACTTATGGTTGCTTGGATTATGGTAGATTTTCTATTTAAAACACAATTCTCTTTACCCTAGGACTTACATGAACCTATATACCATTGTTATCTGTTATGTACTTATGTTATGGGTTAGTGATGGGAGGAGCATACCATATTTTAGGGACAGTTATAGTGCACCCCTCGGGGAGCCTTACATTCTGTGATACAAGAGGTTGTTATTGAGCCACTGGTGGGTTAGAGATAGGACTATGACCCTGGTAGCTAGGTGCAGGCTATTTCCTAGGGGCATTCTAGGGTTATCTATGATGAGACATGAACTATGTGGGTTAGTCTTGGGAACTATTACCGTGTCTAAAGAGGGGCACACTATCTATAAACTAACATATGGTTTCCTTGAGAGGAATCTGTGATAGCAGCAGGGCTGCGATATGATTCTTGGTAGGTGATACCCTTTTAATTATCTATCCTCTTAGGCCTTAGCTTAGGTTATACCGATGTTTCCCTATGAGTTTCTTTACACAGAGATAGGGCCTGGTAAGGGACGAACATGAGCTAGTGCCCTGGGATAGCCAAGTGTGCTGACTTGACTGTACATGTACGATTATATATAACTTGTTTCTATGGAGGTATGCTAACCAAGAGACTGTGTATTGATTATATGTTGTACTATGGCCTGACTCTGGTATAGATATAACTCTGCGAGGTTGGTTGTTCCAGGTACTTATGACATATCGTGATTGTCTATGTTTTCTCTGGGTCGTGGTGATTGGCGAGGTCACGGTACACTTGGCACATACATATATACTCGGAGGTACTGCTGATGGTAGTCGAACACTGGTTCTTTCCATCCAATGCTAGGGTATCGATTGTATTTGAGAGAGATGGTGGTTATAGTTGTGTGGGTTGGATTGAGACTATGGGATACCTAGGTTAAGAGTTTCGTCTCCTATGTTCACTTTGGATATGATATGGTCATCGTTACCTACGTTCACTCTGGGCACGATATGACTTGGGAGTTTATGATCCGGATATTCTGGTTGAGTGGGTGACTGTTTGACATATCATCCTAGATGACGCTCCCTATCACCGTTGAGCATCGGTGGTCATGTCTGTAGAGTCTGGGACCTGGGTGATGCTCTCCGTGGTCTTGTGTTTTGGTGGTTGCGATTGTTATGCCAGATGGCGAATGCAGATTCTGAGAACCTAGCATCGACTAAAAGTTTGGGGGCCCTTATCAGTTATATTCTAAGTTTTAGACACTTTTATTTGTTTAGAGAGAGATATGACATATCATTTGTTTCGAGTCTAAGACCAGGTTGATTATGGGTCGTGGACCCCATTGATTACATTTTATGGTAAGGCCCCGTGATTGAAATTTTGAGATGAGACACATTTGCTTATGCAAGGGGGATTCTTTCTCCCATGAGGGATATGTCCCACCGTTATGCATGTATATTTTGGATCGGGTGCAACTTGCTGGTACAGGGTCAAGGACCTAGTTGACTTAAGTTTTTTGGGGCGAGGCTAGTGATTGATTACCTATGGATCCACACATCTATTTATATCCTAATTGTGCGTGGGTGTACCTCCTCGACTTATGGGGGCTCAGGGGGCATTCAGGCTTAGACACTAGGGCCTTACACCCACGGACAACCAACCTGTGATCATGTGATATTGGGAGTTGGGTTTTGTTGTGATTCAATTGATCAATATTGTGAACAGGTATACCTTCTGGGCTTATGGGGGCCCTGTTGGCATACATCAATAGATACTAGGGCCTTGCACCCACATACAACATTATGCCTCAGTTGGGGGTAGTTGTGGTATGAGCCTTCACAGTTCTTGTCAATTGGTATCGATATTTATCACTTGGGTTGGTTCAGTTTATCATCGCTCTTCACTTCGGTTGGTTAAGTTGTTGTTTGAGGGTACCCAGACATGCCTATGGTTTGATCTGAGTTCATTTTGCTATACTGTTACAATCTCTATGTATTTAGGATTTATATTTGTTCACTATTCACTCGGTCGATCGATGATGCCTACTGAGTGTCTTTTTCTGGTACTCACCCATACTTCTGCATCTTCCCATGGTGCAAGTCTAGGTTCTAGCCGGGGGCACTGAGTTCGGGGGATCTGAGCGCGCAAGAGAGTACTTTTGGTTAAGCATCGATAGCTCTGGCTTCGCCACATTTTCCTTCTTTTGATGGCCATCTTTTGCTTTCAGACTTTGGCCTTGTAGAATAGTACTATGTATTTGTAGGAGCACTCTTGAGTTGTATATTATATAATATTTTAGTTATATGCGTATCCGTATATACGTTCTATCTATTATAGTTCTGTACAGCTGACTTCCAGGTTCTGGGTAGGTTTCAGTTATTTATTTTGCTATATCGGTTTTGGCTATAACTGGCAGCTAGGACAGGTACCTTGAGATTGGACAATTTGGCTGGCCTGTAGGTGGGTTCTGACAGGCGCCATCGTGATCGGGACCAGGTCGTGATATAAACTTTATTGAGAAATTTAAGAATGTCATGACCTGAAATCTGGGTGTGATGACACTCACCTAACCCACCAAGGCGAGTCAGTCCAAAACCCAATAACTTAACAAGATAACAAAAGCAAAAGATAACAATCTAATAAGACATATAAATGCGGAAGAAAACTAATACAACCAACGAAGAATTAGTGTCACATGTACAAGCCTCTATGTATCGAATACTCAAATGAAATACAAGTCATAATGTCTAGTCTTCAAATAGAACAAAAAATATAGAATGGGATCCTCGAAGGCCTGCTAGAGACATATGCAGCTACCTCACAAGTAATCTTGAAGATCGATCCAACAAATAGAAGTCTAGCAGGTTGGACCGAGCTCACAACCTACCAAAATATAGCAAGAGGGTGAGCACCAAACAATAGGGTACTCAGTGAAATGGAACTAATCTAGAGTAAAGCAATGAATAACACAAGTAACTTCTTAAATCCCAACCACAATCCGCCAAACTACAACCCTGCACTCAGAAAAGTCCTAGCACAATATAGTATACAAATCATAGTGGTTTAAATATATTCATCACTTGGCATAATATCTCAATACACAGGTATGTAAGTGGATCCAACATGACCTACAATAAAAAATAATATAAGTATACCACCTCATAAACATTATACGATAATATCAACTAGATATGAAATGGAATGGAGTGGATGCCATGAATTTTACATAATGCAATGCAATGTCAAGTAATTGTGATGCATGTCTGTACTAGAATACATATCCATTGAGCAGGTGTACCACCTCAGTCAGAACCTATAGGGGCCACACAAGGACCATGTATTTATTATCATGACCAACAATGACCTCGACTTATGTCACCTGGCCGAAAATCACCTCAGACCCAATATTCGTCGACATATTACCTCGGCCCGACCGGTAGAGATCTCGCCACCAATCCACATATTACCTTACTCATATCTAGGTCATAACCATCACAAGTATCAATACATAAATAATAATAATAAATGCAATATGCATGATCACAATCATCTCATAGTATCAACATCATAATAATCTCAATATCTAAGTATCGTCATTAATTCAATATCATCAGTGTTTCAATATCAATGTCTCAATGTCTCAATATCATCAATGTCTCAGTGTCATCAAAAGTATCTTAATATTATCAATGTCTCAATATCACAAGTATCTCAATATTATCAATGTCTCTATATCATAAGTATGTCAATATCATCAATGTAGAATGATTCATAAGATCACATAGATTACGAATTCACAATTAATTTATAAATCAATAAAGCACCATATGAACAAGTATTCAATACAAGAAGTCATGATCAAGCCTATAATGATACAATTCTACCCCAAAATGTTTAATTCCATACACATAGGAGCATACAAGGTTCATTCATATTTAACAAAAGGTTAGAAGTCCACTTGCTTCAAATAAAGTCTCTAATCAAGTCAAAATCGTTGCTTTCCCCCTCCTACAGTACTTCAAATCATCACAATCTATTCACATATGGTATCACAGTCATATAACGAGTTTAATGATACTAAAATCAATTAATTTAGAGAAAAGGGTAAAATGGTAAAAAATCTCATGCCAGAAAAACATAACTAGGATTTGAAAATTAAAGTATGAAAATTTTCTACATGTAATAAGGAATCCAACAGTGAACACAATTTCAAAAGCAGAGTTACGATGAGGGAGAAGTCAACAATTTAAGTTTAGAAAATTCAATTCCAAAAATTTCCAAATTCCACCATAAAAACCTAAAATTAGAAGTTAAAAACATAAATTAATCAATGGAAATAGTTGAAATAGGTTAGAAAATAGTTACCCACTCACTTTGCCTTGAAAACTCATAAAATCTCTCTTGAAAATGCAGTTTGAAGAGTTGAAAATGGTGATTTAAAATAAAATCTGTCGTTTTAAACAAGACGCTATTTCAGGCATCGCTAATGCTCCGTGAATGCGGAGCCTTATCCGCAAACACGGAGACTAGGGAGGGGCTAATCCTCCACGAACGCAGGGATGAGGCCCGCAAACGCGGGGATGAGGCCCGCAAACGCAAAGGTTCACTGCACCGTACTCCGTGAACGCAGCAGTGAGGACCGCGAATGCGGAGGGTAACGTACCCATACCTCCGCAAATGCAATCTCCAGGCCGCGAACGCGGAGAACAATGGGACATGCACCAGATAACAGCTGCACCAATAACACTCAACACCAACAGAACAGGAATCGAACCCTCGAAAATTCATTTGGAATCCCTTGAACACAAAGTAAACATGAAACCCTACCAAACATTACGATCCGGATGCAATAAAACCGTCAAAATTTGAATTTGAAAACCCCGTGGTCCCGAACCCAAGAAAGATCTTTAAAACTAGTTTCAGACTCAAAAACTTTAAATATTCACGAGAGCTCTAAAAATTACAATAAAGCCATTTCTAGCATTAGTTTTACCACCCTAAACCATTGAAACTGACAAATATTTGATACGAGCTTCCGAACTACGAACGTTGACCAAAGTCAAACCTATGATACAAAATAAATTAGTAATGTAACTTTGAGCCAAACATCTCCGGTTAAACTCTGAATTTAGTTCTGCAAGTTCTCCTAGATTAGATTTGGCATTCTAGAACTGATCGAATTGATAAAATCAAATTCCAACACTCGAAACTCGAAATGACCTCAAAACTCAAAATTTTCAACTTTAAGCCTTTGAAAACTCTTTCTTTGTCAAAACTCCAATTTGTTACAAGATTTTCAGAATTCAACTTTTTGACTCATCCAAAGATGACCCAAGGCAACATTCGGAAAGGGGAAAATGATAATTAGGTCAAAAATGCCAAAAAATGATCTTCGAGGTCATTACAAAGAAGTTGTAAATATATTCCACCTAACATATCTTAATATAATAAATATCTATGATTACAAATTCTATATAACTAATTCATACATGTTCAAAGTGTATTTAATTTAATAACCGTATTACTATATTAACATTCATTTTTATAATTTTAAAAAATGTTGCATTTATTATAAGGTTAATAGTTTTTTAAAAAGGTTATTCTTCTTATCGTTGTATATTAATTGACACAACTCATACGTGCAAAACATGTACTCTAAACTAGTTTATTCAAAATATGTAACGAAGAATTGAAGTATAATCACAAATACGTAAGCTAACAATTAAAATCAAGAGAACCTGCATAAAAGTATAATGTTTTCCTATTAAAATAGAGAATTATATAGCCAAGTGTAGTTGATACCTACTCAGATTCAGAGTTCTCTGACAAAAAGGTATGCATAAAAATAAAATTAATAAATTTTAATGGACTTTAAAATCCTAAACAAATCTATAAGGAAATTTTATTTAATTTCAAAGTAAAAAGTAGAAAAATAGTAAAAGATGATTTTGTCTAAAATATAGTCTTTTAATGAAGGACAAAAAGTTCAAACAATATTTCTAAGGATCTTCATGCTTTTAATATAGTATAGAAGATTATCCTATTTTGTGTAATGACCCTGAAGGTCATTTTTGACTTTTTTATAGGATTATCATTTACTCCATCCGACAGTGGCTCCGAGTTATATTTAATTGCTTTTGAAAGTTAATTTTTGGAAATCTTCTAAAAAAGGTTGAGTTTTCGCTAAAGAATTGAATTTTAAAAGTTTAAGTTGCCTAATTTTGAAATTTTAAATCATTAGAAGATTTGAGTCTCAGAATGAAATTCTATCGATTTTATCAGTTTTGATATGTGGCGATTTGTCTAGGAGAGTTATCCGAATTAGATTTGGAGTTGTCATGTGGATTTCAGGTTCGAAGTTGAATATTGTGTTAAAGGACTTAGGTTTGACTTTTGTCAATATTTTGAGTTTTGGTGCTCGAGTTAGATTTTTGATGATTCCATAGTTCTGAAAGGTGATTTTTATGTTGGAATGAGTTTCACCATAATTTTTGGGTACTCTAGCAATGGTTTGGTATTTCAAGTTCCCTAAGTTAGTTTAGTTGTGCCTTATCGAATTTTGAGTCAAGAAGACCTCAGATTTAATTTTTGACGATTCCATTAGTTCAAAATGTCAATTCTGATAGGGTTGCATATTAGGTTTATGTGCACAGGGTTCCAAATGAATTTCGGTGTTTAATTCTGACATTTGGTGTGTTTGTGAATTGTTGAGTTTCTAGTGCCTCCGACCTCGCTTAAGCGAAGCTTGGTCGCTTAGGCGACCATCGCTAAAGCAAGGCATGAATCTCTAAAATAGAGGTCGCGAAAGTGACCAGGCTCCGCTAGAATGAAGCCTACCACTTAGTGGGTGCCGCTTAAGTGACCTCTTTGTCACTTGAGTGACATCAGAGGTCGTTTCAGGTCTCTAGCACGAATTTTAGCCATTTTCTTCATTTTTGAACTTTGAGAGCTCAGTTTAGAAAATTTTCACTTGGTTTTTTGAGTAGATTTTATTGAAAAAGCTATTTTCAACTTCTCTCTTTATTATCCATTGATTATTTCTTAATTTTAGCATAACAAATCAGTGTTTTCAATTGAGGAAATTGTGGATTTTTTGTGAACTTGAATTTTTCATCAAAATGGTGATTATGAGCTCATCAATAGATTTTTAATTACGTGAAAAATATTTTTATTTAAAAATTTCTAGATTTTGGCTTCGATTCTCAATATCAAAATTTTGAACCATTTTCCCTTTTTTTTTTTCAAATTGCATGATCTTGGTGTCATTATTCATGAAATGCGATTGTGAATCTATTTTGGACTAGATTGTGGTGTTTTGAATTGGAATCAGAAGGGAAAAACTCTTATTGGATTGATTGTATGTCTTTATCGAGACAAGTGAACTTCTAAACCTTGTTGCGTTTAATTGAACTTTGTATCTTCCTTGTTTATGTGTTTGGGAATTAATGAAATGATTTAATGAATATGTTGGGATAATGGAAATGGTTATGTGACAACATGTGTGATTTGATTCTTGAATTATTGCGCGCCTGTTAGTGATAATGACCCTTGAATTGATAATATAGATTGAGCTTTAAATTCTTGAAAGCTGGAAATTATTCATATTGATGTAATTATTGAGCATTGTTTCATGTTAGTGTGAAAATGTCTATTAAAGTAATCTACATGTGATGTTGGGCAAGTTTGGTATATTCTAGCATTTATTGAAGTTGTTGAAATGAATACTAGTGAAACATGGATTAAATGAGGAGTGATTTTAAGCTATGATAATAATATGGTTATTGAGAACTTGATATATGATATGATGTAACTATCGTGTGATGCTTTTTATGATGATTGAAGTATTGCAAGAACAACGAGACTGATTATTGATTATTAAATAAGTAACATGTGTGAACTTCTTGGATATTCTTATGTGAAAGTGATTATTGTGTTGTGATGATATATTGCTTGATGTCTCATTATTGATGAAAATTTAAAGGGAAATAATTTCGGCTAAAAAAGAAGAGAAACAAATGTTGAAAGAGAAATTGTTCCAACAAAAAGAAAAGAAAAAAAAAAGAAAGCAAAGCTGATGGAAAGTGGTTTCACCTAGATATGAAAGATAAATATTGAAGGCAAATGATTTCTACGAACACATGGTCCATGTGAGGCTCCCATGGATTTCAATTTGATTATATCAATGGATGTGTATCATAGGACAGACATGCATCACGATTACTTGACATTGCATTGTGTTGCTTTCATATCATGACATTTTTTCTATTTCATTGCTTGTCTTAAATGTGTTAATTTACACTAAATGTGATATGTTGGTTTAATTTGTTCTTGTAAACTATTGAGATTGACCAGTTGAGATATTGTGTACTCAGATTGTGAATGTATATATCTATATTGTGTGTGTGTTGGCCTTACTTACACACAAATTTGTAGTTTTGGCAGTATGTGGTTGGGATGGAAGAAGTACTTGAGTTCTTTATTCTCTACTTGCATTTAGATTCTCTTGTTGGATACTTGTTGGTGCTCACCTCTTGTTTCTACACATGTGTGTAGGTTATGAGTCCGGATCCAGTTGACGCTTTTATTCCTTTACAGATTGAGCTTGTGATAGATTGAGAGGTAGTTGCTTGTCTGTTACAACCTACTCTCAAGAATGTCATACTTCTTTGTTTGTTTTGTTCTATTCGAGAAACAAAGACGATTGAGACTTGTAATATTTTCTTTCTGACTCTATAAAGGCTTGTACATATGACAACAATCTTGGGATAGTTTGACTATGGTTATGTTCCTGTTGCGTATTCTTTTGCTATTTTGATTGTGTTATCGCTTTAACTTCCACATTACTTTGTTATTTCCTGTTTAGGATATCTTACCTCGATGGGTTAAAGACAAGTGCCATCACCTAATATTTGGTTTTGATATTTTGGTATCAAATCCCAAGTTCATAGGTCTCACATGTATACAAGCCTGATCTAAATTGATGTGGAGATATCGATTGCTTATCTTTGAGAGGCTATGGCCACTATTAGGAAAACAAATTTCACTTCTTGACTCCCTATTGTACATTCTTGATCTGATCTAATTCTTCATCTCTTACTCCATTCTTGGGGGTTTTGTGACAAGAGTTCCTAGGAAATAGTCTCTCTACCTCTATGAGGTAGTGGTAAGGTTTGCGTACATTCTACCTTCCCCAGACCCCACTTGTGGGATTCCACTGGGTATGTTGTTGTTTGTTCACTCCATTCTCTCACCTATGGTGGGAATTCGTGCTTGGTAACTCATGTGTATATGAAGATGTTCTCGTATGGTGTAGAGTTAAATATGATTTTATCATGGCTCGATTATCAAGGCATGATAGAGCTTATCATAATTCACCGATAGGTAAGCCAACCTATAACCCTGAATTGTAAGTAATGGGTATTAGGGAGAAAATAACAAAATGTATTATAAAATAGGCAATACACAAGAATTATAACAAAATCTAACTGAAAATAGAAATACAAGAAGTCCCTCTCAGTACTCGGAAGCCACCAGTAAAGAGCTACTATATACAAAATAAAGGGTAAAAGTTCCAAAAGTGGACAATATATACACACACACACAAACACACACAAACACACAAGATCTGGCTAATCTCAGAAGGTACAAAAAGATGGGCCACCAAGCTGAAGGAGACAGAATGATCCAAAAATGTCGAATGCTTAGCCTAGTCTCTGGTGTGGGCTGCTACAAGATAGATCAATCAACACTAGTGATTGGTTCTGTGACAACCCTCGTGAGAGGATGCCACTTCTGTAAATTCTAGGCTTACGTAATACTTGTAAAAATATTAAGGGTTTAATACGCGACATATTAATCATAATTGAATAATAATTTTATAATACTTTAAACCTGTTTATGGCGTAAGCACCTTTCAAAATAATTTAAACCAATATCTTGCAAGATTTGTTTTCTACATTACCCATACTACTACAGTACATGCTACAAATTATTACCATGTTAAAATACCGAGACATAA